>JAQQSY010000183.1:0-15465 GCA_028646535.1 Procyon lotor | reverse complement strand
GGGCCCAACCTCGGTCAATGAGATCTTCCTGAAAACAGAGAGCATGCAGGGCTCTCTACTCCACAGTCCCGCCTCACCCCACTCTCCCATCTTTGTCTTCAAGATTCTTCCTTTGTTGCTCATTTTCACTTTCTTTAATCTTAAAATGTAATTCAAGTGAACTGTCTCCTTTTTGCAATGAAGTCTGGGGGATTTTAAATAAAACAAAATTAATCCTATATGTAACTTAGTTTCAAAGCAATTGCTACTTAGACCGCCTTACTTACTATCGGCTTCCACGGATGCCACATACAAATAAATGCCTTAAAGCTACTCCATTGAGTGACTCAACTGCAAGAAGTTGTCTTAATGTGTCTAATGGGCAACAGTCCAGATCTATGGTATAGACAGCAAATCTATTCCTTCAAATCTACTTTTTTTTCAGCTAAACCAAGCAAAAGCAGGTTTGGTGCCAACTTGACTCAAAAGACTTCTATATCATGGACCTGGCAACTGAAGTTAATTGGTGCTGAATGGCTCCCTATGAAGATGAAACCAAGGGAAACTCAGAAAGCAGAAATTACAAGCTTTATATCCATTTGCTTAATCACCACTCCTCGCTCTTTGGTGCATGAAGGTAATAGATAGACAAAACATTGTATTCGTGCCTCTATTTATATTCATGTCTTTATTTTGCTCTTCACCTGCATTACATTTTGGTTAACCATTTCTTCTTTTCTTGAAGTACCTGCACTGTGAGAAGGCTCTGTCCCTGCCATCTCCTTTCAAGGTTGCTTCAGATCATTTAAATGACGAATGCTCCACGAAAGGAAGCTAGGGGCTGTGTTCTGCGCATTTAATTTTCTCCAAACAATTTACATTTTGCTCTTTATGACACCTTCAGTTTCAGTCATGGAAGGATAAATATTTCATTTTTAAAAAGGAGAGCCTTAATCAGCCTTTCAAAGGGAAAAATTGCCTCTGGAAAACTTTTACAATAAAAATAATAGAATAACAGATATCTGGGATGAGGAAGAAAAATGTGCTTATTTGGCCCTCTCTCTGAGGCAAAAGTGCTCCTTAATACCTTCTGACTGTCAAATGTTGGGACTTGTGTCCTTGGTCTCCATGAACAATTTCTCAGTTAACTAGCAAACTTATGCAGAAAATCCCATTACTTTTTTTATTGTGGTAAAATATACATCACATAAACTCTACCAGTTTAAGCAGTTTCACATGTAGAGGTCAGTGACATTAAGTACCTTCATGTTGTTTGGAACCATCATCACCACCACCCACTTCTAGAACATTCTCATCTTCCTCCATTGAAACTCTACCCATCATACACCAGCTCCTCCTTCTCTTTTTTCTCCAGCCCTAGGGAGCCACCGATCTACCTGGGGTAGTCCAGGTATCTCCTACAAGTGGAGTCATATAGTCTTTGTCTTTTTGTATCTGGCTTATTTCAAGGTAGAAGGAATTAGTTGACATTTTTAAAGATTCAACCCTGGGTTTAAATCTCACCTTCGCCACATCATCCCACTGTATCTTCAGAGAAATTCCTCTAAACGTGTGACTTTACCAGCCCCATATGATGGTATTAATGATGCTGAGTAGTGTGATTGTCAAGACTAGTGTGTTCGTAGCACAATATAGGACAAAGAGCGAATACTCCATAACTACTCTTTCTTCTTCCAGCTACTAAGCCTAAGGAATTTGAGACAAATCCGGATGCCTAACCTTCAAGTTAAAACACCACTCCTGGGCCTATCAGATATACACTGAAACTGACTCTCTCTAACATGAGAATGAATAAGAATATCGTCCTCAAAGGTTTACTGTGGTAATAAAATGAGATTAAATGCGAGAGCTCTATCTATAAAACCCAGTAACAGCTGGTCCAATCTCAATCAGAGGGATTCCAGAATGGCATTGGATGATCTGCAATCTATACAATGAAGGTGATACAGTTGTTGGCATCCCCAATACAAGAGAGAAGAAAAGACGATGTGGCATTTGTAGTTTAAAGGAGAGGGGTATCAACTCATAAAAAGCCCTGGATTTCCTGCAATAAAAATACTGTTGATCTGAAACATGTGTTTGATAGAATCTTTTTATTTCATTGTTAGAATAAAAGCTAAGGGTCACCTACACCCATATCATTATTTAACACAACTGGTAAGGGATCTTGCTCCTATGTCTCTAACTCTTTTCTCACCAATGGATGGCTATTTGTTTTTACTATAACCCTGAAAAATGAGCCTCATTCTTGCCTTTCAATCAATACAATGAAACTTTGGCTTGTGCTAGTATACTCTCATTATTGAATTCAATCTGAGAAACTGGACTGAGTTGGACAGTCAGTAGGACCTAATTTCTAACCCATGGACTTAAAAGATTCTGGACCTGCTCCCAATTACAGGGGAAAAGCAAGATAGCTGAGTTTTGGGCTTGTGTACTGGTAGAAACTTATATAGAGCAAAGGTGGCATTGACTTCCATGAAGCAAAATATTACTTTCACATACATTTAAAAGTTTAAAATGAGTTGGCCCATAAAATCACAGACTCTATATACAAATATACACACATATCTAACTGTGAATGGAAGACAGGACTAGGAATTCAGCAGTGTGATAGGCTCTGTATCAGACCCCCCAGTTTTTAGGTCCTAATCTCTGTCAATCATACTTGGTTTGGAGAAAGGGTTTCACAGGTGACTGAATCAAGAATGTGGAAATGGGGAGATTATTCCGGATTATTTGGGTGTATACTAAATGTAATCGTGTGTGTCCTTACAAGAGGGAGGAAAAGAGAGATCTGACATGTGCAGAGAAGGTGGCAACGTGAAAAGGAACAATGAGGTTTGGAGATGCTGGCCTTTAGGATTGGAATGATGCAGCTGTGAACCAAAGAATCCTGGCAGCCATCACCATCTCTCCTTGAGCTTCTGGAGGAAGTGTAGTCCCCTGATAATACCCCAATTTAGTGATACTGATTTGAGACTTCCAGACTTGAGAAGTTAGCAAGAACAGGTTTCCATTGATGAAGCCACCAAGTTTATGACAATCATTCTAGCAGCAATAGGAAACAAATACAAGCGGTATCACAAAGATAGTGCCATCTCTTCTGCCATGGATCTTACAATCAAGGAGAGAAGATAGAAAATTGATCAAATAAAACCGAAGGTAACTTAGGATGGGGGCTATGATAGAGAATGGTGTTATGAGGACATAATAGCAGAGGGGCCCCATCTGTCATTGGAGATCAGGGAAGGCCAAGCTGAGAGTGTTTAAAAGGAGATCTAAGGATCTAGAACAAGTGGCCATTATATGGCAAGGTGCAAGGCACATACGGAAGTGGTTTCCACCCTGTGCAAGAGCCAAGAGGCCATGGAGATAGTTCCACATTCAAGCCCTGAAAACAGTCCAGTGGGTCAGAGTATGGAGGGCATCAAGCAGTAGGAGATGAAGCAGATAGGCAGGCAAAAAACATACTACATAGGGATTTACAACCATGGTGAAGAGAAGAGATACTATTTTAAAAGCAGTGGGAAGCCACTCTCAAGTCAGGGGATGGTATATCAGATTTCATTTTTTTTCCCCAAATATGTATATTTTATTTTTTCAGTGTTACAAGATTAATTGTTCATGCACCACACCCAGTGCTCCATGCAATACATATCGTCCTCAATACCCACCACCAGGCTCACCCAACCCCCCATCCCCTCCCCTCCAAAACCCTCAGTTTGTTGCTAAGAGTTCACAGTCTGTCATGTTTCATCAACCCCTCTGATTTCCCCCCATTCACCTTTCCCTTCCTTCTCACAAAGCCCTCCATGTTTTTCGTTATGCTCCACACATAAGTGATACCATAAGATAATTGGCTCTCTCCGCTCGACTTATTTCACTTTAAATGGATAAGTTTGGTGTCACAATGAAGAATAAATAAAATAAGACTAAATAAAGGGCTGTTGAGGGGGCCTGGGCTGTGATCCAAGAAAGAGATGACTGTAACTTGCACCAACACCAAGGACAATGGCAGGAAGGCTAGACAGGAGGGGTGAGCATTTGCAAGAGAGAGCATTGACTTGGTAGGTAGAATAGGACTGCCCAATTGACTAGACATGACGTATGTGAGAAAGCAAAGCATTAAGATGGATCCATCTGCTGAGACATGGAGCACTGACATTTTAGGAGGTGATTATGAGCTTGGTTTCAGATGTGTTGAGTTGACATGCTGGTGGAAAATATAAATGGAAATATTGATTTGGCAACTGGGAATACAGATAGGAAACTCAGAGTGTTGGTCTGGCCTGGAGAGGCAGACATGGGATTTACTTTCTAGAAAGAGGGGAAAGAGGAGAAGGGTTCAAGAGGGAGGAGGAGAGGAATGTTCAGTAATTGCCATAGCAAGTGAGGGTCCCTGAAAAGCATCAGCACAGTGAGGGGTTCTATCCACTGGACAACATCTGTTACTCAAAACTTCCTCTTCTGGGCTGGATTTTCCCCCCAGCTTTTACCCTTCAATTGCTTGATTTGAAAATTCACTTCTTTTACACATGGTCACATTCCTGCAGACTCTTTTTTGAACCATCAAAGAATATAGTTACATCCCGCTTGGATAATACCTGTTATTAAAGCAAGAGCTAAACATTTCTAGGTTCGAGTACAGAGCAGAAGAAGTCAGGTGAAGGGGAAGAAGGGAAGGAGAGTGAGATAACACAGGAAGGTGATAAATGCAATGATATCATATTAGAAAAGTACTGTAATTCATGGCAATTTACCATGATACCCCTATTTTGTAATACAGAACCTCCAAATAGAAAATTGGATTATTTAATATACCTCCAGGATATTTCAGGTTACAAGAACAACAATTTCACCTATAAAATATAGAAAATTGACCCAAAGATTAATTCGGATTCAGTGTTGTATAGACAAGGCTAAATATAGATAAGGTTAAATTTTCCACTTCTTTTCTTTATTTAAATGCTCTATTGGTCAGAAGGAAGAGTATTTTTCTTAAAGTATATGCTTCTACAGTGCCTCACAAATGAATTTTTTCATTCATATTCTCATTCAGTGATGAGATGATAGACATTGCAAAAATAAAAAGATGAACAGGAATGGTAACTGTCTTCATTGTTTACAGTATTAAAAATAAATATACTAGACATTGTACATTGGTGCAATAATATCCATGTTAACCGATATGGTTAATATTTGCTGCATGCCTATCATGTGTTAAATGTTTTGTTTGACCTTCTGATTGTAGCAGTGAACAAGACAGGGATTCTGGACTCAACAAGTTTACCTTCTAAACAGAGAGCTTTGGGAGCAGAGAGAAGAGAGGAAGAGAGTAGATGCTGGTTAATTTTCATTGAAAAGTAAAGGGAGATGTGTTCTGTGGGACCAAGGAAGTGGTTGGAGAAATTGGAGAAGGCTGCTTAACCAAGGCGACATGTGCTTTGAAGTTTGACAGCTAAAGAGGAATTCACCAACTGATGGAGGGGAAACATGGAAACCAGGACACCGAACGAAATGAAGCAGAGATGAGAAAGTACCTAACTTGTCTTCAGAGAATGGGGAATCAGCTGACACAGCTAAGGCACTGAGGATTGAGACCAGGTTCTGAATAATATTAAGTACCTTGCAGAGGGATTTAGAAGACTCCAAGTATTTCTAACCAACCAGAAAAGAATTTTTTAGAAAATCTGGGAATAGCATAGATAACAGAACATTCAGCATTTCATGGATTACTTGATTAACTAGCTTAACCCATACTCAATTTCGACAGTAAGCAATTAAAATAAGGAAAATGGGGTTGGACTGTGGAACAAGATTTATTCTTTAAAAAGTTCTGGCTCATGATCAATTATACCAAGAGATGAAATAGATTATCCATTCCCGGAGTTCTAAGACCTGGAGGTAGGCTGGTCTTGTCTACACCTATAAGGTCAACCTGGATGACCACTTTAGTCCCTCGGGGACTCAGGATTTTTATGATTGTGAGACCTTGCAACACACTGAAATGACAAGCTAAAAATAGATTGCTGCAGTAAAATTAAAACAATAAAAGGATTTAATTTCATAATTACATCCACAGTCATAGCTCTTTTAAAAACCATGGCTTTTGAAGAACCTTGGAAGGAGACAAAAATAAGATCTCTTTTATGGTTCCCCAACTAATTATTTTATCAGCCATCCAACAACAAAGCCTCAAGTTTCTATAATATACTTGCTAAACTTTAATTAAATAAGCCCTTTATCATTATTCGCATAATGAAAGATAAGACCATTGTCATATATCAAACAATAGAAAATTAATTTGTTTGTCACGGCTTTCTGTAAGAGCAAATATCATATTTCTTTCCAAGTAGAATATTTATTTGGGAGTCATTTTACAGCTACAGATAGCAATAATCTTTCTTCAAAATGATGAATTTCAAAGGCCAAGACTCATATGATAAAATCCCACTATATAATTTAATGATCTAGAAGAAGTTCAACCATCATTGAATTTATAGACTCTTTGTGTATTAAGAAGCAGACATGAGCTCAGACTTCGCCAGTGATGAATGGGTACAGGGGCATGAACAGTAACTATTCATTTAAGGCCAGAATCTACTCAAATCATTCCACCTTTGGGTCAAGATGTTCACAGACGATTGCAAATTCTCTCATCACTTATTAAAAATGTAAACACTGTAAGGTGGCAAAGCCTATAGCTGAAAAGAAAGGAAGTTTCATGGCTTCTTGCCCTTAGCCACCAGACCTCTCAGGGGATGACATCAGCTCAGGCACGAACTGGTTTTAAATGTGATGTAGGTCACACTCCAAGCAGACTATAGACAGGTCTAAGAGCACAGGTTATGGGACAACTTTCACTCTGAAAGCTCGGTTTGGTACTGATGATAGGACCAGTATGACTTGGGCTTCGAGAAGGAACAGTAATGGGCCATAAGTAACAGCACCTGAGATCTGTTTGACATTCAGAGATACTGTGCTTGGTGTTTAGAAAGCAATAATTCTACCTTTTTTGTTTTGTTTTATTCCATGATATTTGTTTGCTTATTGGTTTCATTCTGAAAACAGATCTAGGCACAAGGTGAAAGCAAAGAAATGTAACACCGCATCAAGATAAGCAGCTTATAAAAGAAAAAAAAAAACCTCAATGAATCCATTAATTTTCTGCATCTACACAGGGTCAAATTGCAAAGCACTTTTGACTTTGCCTGCATGCACTGGCCAGCTGGGACCTCACAGTGGCCCAGTCCTGGGGAAAACAATGACTTTAAAGCTCTACAAGAAAAGTGATCAGCAAGAAAATTAAATGATCAAAGACCAAAAACCAAATGATGTCCCCTCTTTCAAAAATGATATTTAAAATTGCATTTGTTATCTTACTTTTGTGACCTGAATGAAAGAATCCATCAGGAAGGCTAAAAAAAAAAAAAAAAAAAAAGTAAGAAAAGCTTGGAACAAAACAGAAGGAAAAACACAGCGAAGAGAAGGAAATATAAAATAACGCAATTATTGTTTAGCAAGTGCGGGTCCATGTATTAATCTTTGCATTACACATCAAAAGTCGAGGGATCATGGAGTGATGTCATTTACACAATATCTCACAGGTAGTACAGGGCTGGAGTCAGGAGTCAAATGCAGGTGTGCCTGATGGGAAAGTCTTGATCCTTTTTCAGTGTGTCACACGACCTCCCCCATCATTGGGTCACCTGGGTTTATTCGCAATGAAGGTGGGGATCCACGGGGAGGGTGGAGTTACAGAGAAGGTCCACCAAATGCAATCTCTACTTCTCACCTGCGAAAGTGCAGCCCATGCTGCCTTTTCCCCTAAGTTCTTCTCTTTGGTATTTCAGGCCCTGTCTCTGAGCTCCTCCCAGATGCCCTTGCTCCTCAGTGATGCTCCTTCAGAGCACAGTCGGAGAGGAGTCTAGGATGAGGTGAGCAAGTACAGAAGGAATTTGCCAGCATTTAAAACACCCCAAACAGCCTATAACTTAAAACATGTTTTCTTGAACAATTAATCTTGAAACACTGAAAAAATAAAATAAACATATTTGGGGAAAAAATGATAAAAAATAAATGGTTAGTAGAATTCCCCTGAAAAGCCAAACAAAATAAAACAAAACAAAAACAAAAACACGTTTTCTTGCTTCCAAAAGAGGAAAAAGCAGCTTCACCTTTTCCAAGTTTGGTAAGAACTTGCTATTTGCAGCGACGTGGAGGGATCTAGAGAGTGTAAAGCCAAGCGAAGTCAGTCAGTCAGAGAAAGACAAATACCATATGATTTCACTCGTATGTGGAATTTAAGAAACAGAACAAATGAGCAAAGGGAAAAAGAGAGAGAGGCAAAGCAAGAAACAGACTCTTACTATAGAGAATAAGCTGATTGTTACCAGAGGGGATGGGGGTACTGGTGATGGGGATGAAGGAGAGCACTTAGGACCAGCATTCCAGGTGTTGTATGGAAGTATTGAATCACTATACTGTTCACCTGAAACTAATATTACACTGTATGTTAACTCATTGGAATTTAAATAAAAACTGTAAAAAATGAGAGAAACTGGAAGGAAGACAGAATCCCCATTTTTATAATCCTTGGGGTTTTTTTTTTAAATAAAATAAGATAATCTATTTTTAGGAAAAAAGCTTAAAAAAAAAAGTTTTCAGCAACACTTACTTAAAGCAGAAGAAATACACCAAAACATCAGTAGATTTTTTTCCCCCTCTGGGTGGGAAGAAATGGATTTTTTCAAACTTCTTTAATGTTACATTTTCTAAAATACATCTTTATTACTTTTGCATGGAAAAATAAAAGCAAACTTCAGTTTAAAAAGCAATAGGGAGGGGCACCTGAGTGGCTCAGTGGGTTAAGCCTCTGCCTTTGGCTCAGGTCATGATCTCAGGGTCCTGGGATCGAGCCCCTGCATCGGGCTCTCTGCTCAGCGGGGAGCCTGCTTCCCTCTCTCTCTTTGCCTGCCTCTCTGCCTACTTGTGACTTCTCTCTCTGTGTCAAATAAATAAATAAAATCTTTAAAAAAAAAAAAAAGCAATAGGGAAGAAGTTTTTTGGTTGGTTGGTTGGTTGTTTTTTGTTTTTTGTTTTTTTTCCTGACAAGCTTCATCCTGAAAAGCACTCATTGGGGATTTTGTGATAGACCTGCCATGTGATATGGCTTTTAATATCATCCTGACATAGATTGAGTTACCGTAGTCAATAAATTTCAGTTAGGAAGGAATTTTCCCCAAGGCTTCTTGGCAGGAATTTTGCATACCTTTCACCTTTCCCTGGAGTCCTGGACAGGACTCTTCCTTGTCTGTTCCTATCTACCACTTTCTCATTTTTGACAGAGATGCCTCACAGACAAAAATCCAGCTGCCTCTCACCCAAGCTCTGGCAAACCATCCAAGGCAGCTCTTTCTAAATCACAGAAACATGTCTGAAGGAAGTCCAGAAGAATTCAAATTAAGGAGCAGAGAGGGAATTATCCAGCTAGAAATTAAAGAGCTGTGATGGAAATCGTGTCTAAATTCTTCTGAATTTTAGAATACTCTCAGATTTACAGAAAAATTACCAAGAGGGGACAGAGAATTCCCCCATAGCTTACAGTTGCCCGCCCATGTTTCCCATGTTTTTAACCTCTTACATCAGTGTGGTATATTTGTCATAATAAATGAATCAATATTGATTCATTATTATTAACTAAAGTCCATACTTTTTTCAGATTTCCTCAGTTTTTACTTAGTGCCCTTTTTTGTTCCAGGATCTCATCCAGAGTCCATATTATGTTAGTCATCATGTCTCTGTAGGCTCAGCATGGCTGTGACAGTCTGTCAATTACACTTTAATCCTTTGAAACCTGGAAGAGATGATGTTGTAGTCATTCTAACTCCTTACACATGTATGAATAGCTAGATATTCCCAGGAAGGGAAAATTCCTGGAAATTCCAAGATGTATATAAGCTACCAATATTCATTCAAAGTGCTAAGTGCTAAGCAAAACAGAAAATAAAAGAAACTTGCCAGCCTATTTATAGAAGAATGAGCATCCTATATTTCATGCAGCTGGCTGATCAATTTTAGTTGGGGGGGTGGGGGGTGGAGCCCATCTGGTTCACATCCAGTCCTTTGTAACAAGTAGAATTCAGACAGGGTCCACCCCACAGGGGAAAAAAAACAGAAATCGGTCAAATGGTCAATGTGGTAAAAGAAACTGCATACACAGTGTCGGCTGGAATACAGAGCCTAGCACAGTGCCTGGCACACGTGTTGAGTGGACGATTATAAATGAATGAACTGGGGATAGGGTCCCCCTAGAGCAGAACTTAATTTCAAAGGGTGAGACAATTCATGTGCAATGCGAGATCTCCCATCAACATTAGGCCATACCCTGACCTCAGTGCACTGTGACTCTTTCATTCAAGTTTATGATTTTAAAAAGACGCCTTAGAGTACGTCTTTTTATGCACGTACTCCATACGCCATGGAGTATGAAGGAAATATCAAGAATTGCTTCTATTCGCTAGTTGCTGGGTCTTTTAGGCAGGTACTTAAGCTCTTCAAGAGCTAGCTTTTTCATCGGTATTATGCGGATGGTCATAGTTCCCACATAAATCTGCTGAGAGAATTAAGTAAGACAATATCTGATATAAGAGTAGTTGGCCCAACAGACACTCAGCAAATGGTGACATGTTATCATCTTCATCATCATCTTCATTGACATCATCATCAAAGATGAGAAACATGTTCATTTTTGTTGCTACCCAATGGTATTGCATGCGAGTAGTGATTCCTTTCCTAATTACCTCCTCCTCCCGTCAGCTCTCTTCAGCATATTTTCTGAAGTGGGGATATTATATCCTGTGATCCATCTGGCAGATCCCTAACCATCTTTCCTAACCATGTACCTTGAAAAGCATCTCCCTGAAAACCTTTCTCATGCTCTCATCCCCTGGTGCCTCACTAGTACCAATTCATATCTCAATGTAGCTCTCATCTCAGATATGGAAATCTTGGTTCCTATCCCAGCCACTTGGCTGGGAGTTCCTGAAGAATGGGGTAGGAAACATGTTCATTTCAGTCTGCCCAATGCCCCCCATACTGTGTGGTATATTAGGCTGCTCTAACAGAGGAACACAAACTTGATGACTTGAAACAATAAAAGTTTACCGTGTCACAGTTCTAGAAGCTAGAAGTCTAAAATCATGGTGTCCAAAGTCAGGGCCATGCTTTGTCCAAAGGCTCTAGAAAACAATCTTTCCAAGATTCTACAGGGTTTCTGATGTTGACGGCGCTCCTTGGCATTCACTGGTTTGTGGCTGCCTCACTCAGAACTTTGTGTCCGTCTTCATGAAGCACTCTTTCCTCTGGGTGCCCATGTCTGTCTCTCTTGTCCTTTTCTTATAAGGTCCTCAGTCAGGCTGGCCCAACTGCCCACCCCATTTCACTATGACCTACACCTTAATGGCATCTACAAAGACTCTCTTTCCAAATAAGGTCACATTCACCGATACCAGGGTTTAGGACTTCCATGTTTTTATTTAGGGGACACAGTTCAACCTGAAACACTAACATGCAGTAGGTGCTCTCTGATGTCCTGATGAGGGACTGGATGGATCAATGATTAAATAAACAAATCCTACTCTCCCGATAACCAGGTGCAGACACACAGGTGGTAGCTCATTCTTCTGTAACCACAACTATGCTTTACAATCCTGTGGTTTCTTGGCACCCACAGAATTCTGCCTTTTTAAATCCATGATTAAATAATCCCATGCTAAATCTCACAGTAATTCCCTTCCAGGGCTTCGTATTTGTATCCAATTATGGAAAACCCAAGCCAGAGCCTCGAAGGCATAATTTTAAAACCACTTTTTTTTCCTTCTGACTTAGCTGCCACAGCAGCAAGCATACTAATTGCAAGAATCTCCTTTCACCTGTATAATGTTAATAACTTGGAGGCAAAACAGTCCGTTGCAACCACATCCGATTTACGGGGCCAAAGAAACTGACAATGTTTGAGACAGAGCTTGCTGCTAGTTTTTCTCAATCCTTGTCTTTTTTTTTTTTTAAGATTTTTATTTATTTACTTGACAGAGCAAGAGACAGCGAGAGAGGGAACACAAGCAGGGTGAGTGGAAGAGGGAGAAGCAGATTCCCCTGCTGAGCAGGGAGCCTGATACGGGGCTCAATCCCAGGACCCCAGATCATGACCTGAACCAAAAGGGCAGATTCTTAATGGCTGAGTCACCCAGGCGCCCAATCCTTGCCTTTTTAATGTATGTAATCAGCATCTTGTTTTTCTTGCCTTTGCTTCTATGTTAGAACAAAAGGACAGGAAGTACCACAGAATACACAAAACTCTAAGTCTGCTGGTATGCTGGGTTCTCACCCACAAATTTCCTTTTTCCTCCTCTTGCTTCCAAGTCATAAAGAGGTGGCAGTGGCTTCCAAAGTACTGAGCTCCCATTTAGCTGTTTTACCTTCTTTGCTGGCATTGGTCCTTTTTTCAACCCTTATTGACCTGCCTCTCCACAAAAAAAAAAAAAAAAAAAAAAAAAAGTAACTGTCTTTTCTTTAAGGCAGTAAATGAAGAACACAGTGGGCTTACTCCCTAACACTCCTGGTTCTTCATACTATTTAGCCGTCCTGTGATGCTAAATTAGCTTATCTGCTTCTGCCTGGGGAGACATGAATAAAAAAGAGAAAAGGGGGTGCTTGGGTGGCTGAGTCATTAAGCATCTGCCTTCGGCTCAGGTCATCATCCCAAGGTCCTGGGATCAAGCCCCACATCAGGCTCCCTGCCTAGCAGGAAGCCTGCTTCTCCCTCTCCCACTACCCCTGCTTGTGTTCCCTCTCTCACTGTGTCTCCCTCTGTCAAATAAATAAATAAAAATCTTTTTTTTTAAGATTTTTATTTATTTATTTGACAGAGAGAGAGAGATCACAAGTAGGCAGAGTGGCAGACGGCGGGGCGGCGGGGGGCAGGGGGAGAGCAGGCTCCCTGAGGAGCAGAGAGTCCGATGCAGGGCTCGATCCCAGGACCCTGAGATCATGACCTGACCCAAAGGCAGAAGCTTTAACCCACTGAGCCACCCAATAAATAAAATCTTAAAAAAAAGAGGGGGGAGGAAGACCCTGATGTAGGGATTAAAGAAATGATAGAGCCATAGGCAACTTCATGCACATTTACTGGTACTTATGAAAATAGCCATGTGACTATCCATCCTTGGAAGTGTTTGTCATCCTTTTACTGAGGTTAAGAGAGTGTGGGAGAAGTAATAGCCAGAGTTTGGAAAATGAAAACATACTTCCAATGGACTCCTTCTCCAGAGTGTTAAATGCTAATATCTCTTGGGATGCTATTGATTATAGTTCTACCCAGCCCAGTAAAGGGAAACTGGTCCTTTGTCTAAAATATCAAAAAGCCTAGCTCTTTCACTTAGCCAGTCTTAAAAATAAATAAGATAGATAATATATTTCTCTTCCTTGCCTCTGGCTCTTTACTGGAAAGTTCTTTCTTTTCCCTTCTCTTCCCTGACTTTAGGTGTTAGAGACTCAGCACTCCGAGGGGTTAAACATCTTTCTCAGTCAAGGGATTTGGGTATTCAAGGTTTGTCCTCAGTATCAAATAATCCAACATTTGGGTCTACTGTCACAGCAGTGTAACTCACAGCATAGTAGAGTTTTTGCTCTATTTATTGACTCCAATCAATTCCATGTTCCAATAGTCACACCCATGATATAGACAGATAGGTAGGTAGATAGGTAGATAATATTCACTCTATTTCTTACCACCACCAGCTCATGCTCTTTCTTAATGCCAGGTACCCTGAACTTACAAGACTTAATGGGAGAGGCACACATTTAGTATCATTAATCTGAGACATTTTGTGCAGATACAAGGTTAAGTGTATGCCACCTTCTGATTGGATTTTTACTCTTGACACCTTAACCCATTGATTTGTCCCATGTTAAAAGAATGAGTTTTAATTGACCATTTTCCACTCTGTGTTTTATCATCCTACCTACCATTTAAGGTGAAAAGAAACCTCCTTCTCTCTACCCTACAAGTCTCTGAAATACCTCTATTCCATTTTATTCTCGCTTGTAAACTGGCTGTCCCTCTTCCTCATACCTTTCCTATAATAACTTGCCAAAGGCAGCCAACAGTACCTATCACACAGTACTGCTTCCAACCGTTTCCATAGACTTCTCAACTTCATTAATTGCGTGATTTTTCCCCCAGGTTATCAAGGGCAATGGTTTCAGTAAAACTTTCACCATTGCATTATGCAACCTGTCATCTTTCGAGCCTTGAATGAAGTTTTTTTGCCAACAGCCAAATAGCCACCCGAATTATAGATTTTTGTCATGGCAGCATCCTATATCTAAGTGCTAATTATTGTTTCAGTCATGATTGAGAAATCAGGCCCTAATCCTTAAAACTCAGCCCTGGAAATGACACATTTCCATTCCAGTGGTCAAAGAAAGTCACATGGCCATACCTAAATTCAAAAGGACTGGAAAAATAAAACATTACTCACCAGGTGCCCAAGAAAAGCATAAAAAATCAGAAATATTCAATGAACAGTACTAATAATGTAAAAGCACTTAAGAAAATTAACAGTAATTCCCTGTCATCATCTAAAACTCAGTCTACTGTGTTAATTGTTCCATTTGTCTTAATCACTGTTGCTTCATTATAATTCTTTTTTTTTAAGGACTTATTTATTTGAGAGAGAGAGAGAAAGATTTTATAGAAGGAGAGCAAGGATGCGCATAGGGTGGGGGAGGTGGTGGTCGGTGTGGAGCCTGACTCTGGGCTTGATCTTAAGACCCTGAGATCATGACGTGAGCTGAAAACAAGAGTCAGACGCTTAACTCACTAAGCCACCCAGGTGACCCCCTATAATTCTTGATAGCCAGTAGTCAGGCTTCACATTTTGTTCTTATTCTTTGCTATTCTTGGCACTTTTTATTTTCATATAACTCTTAGAATCAGCTTGTCAATTTCCACAAGAAAAATCAACCTGTTTAAAAAAAAAAAAGGCAACCTGCTGGGATTTCCATAAAGATTGCCCTGAATCTTTACATTAGTTTAGGGAGAAATAACATCTTTATAGTACTGAGTCTTTAACTTCATGAGTATAGTGTACTCCTTCACTTACTAAATTGTCTTTATTGTAGTAACGTTTTATATTTTGTATATAGATATGCTTATATCCCAATATACCTGTTTTTGCATTTATTTGATATTTTGAGTATCCTTATATAAATTGTACTCCACATTGAAAGGACATACTTTATCATTTATTGTCAATGACTTCAAAAGAGAATTGGTCTTCGATGTCAAATCTGAATCTAGCAACCTTGAAAAATTCGCTTAGCAATTCAAATTACTCAACTTTTGGTTCTTTCAGATCTTCTGCAAATTCCAACCATATCATCAGTGAATGACAGTTT
>JAQQSY010000182.1:0-31082 GCA_028646535.1 Procyon lotor | reverse complement strand
CCCCCCCCCCCCCCCCCCCCCCCCCCCCCCCCCCCCCCCCCCCCCCCGCCGGCCACCCTTAGTTCGTTTCTTGAGTCTAGGATGTGACAATAACTTTTAAAACAAAACAAAACAAAAAAAACAAAAAACAGAATACTGTGCAAGTATATCAATACCCCTCAAGGAAAGAAATGATTCCAACATTACTGCAGGATGAAGTCTTTGCAACAACAAACACAAAAAACTGACTCAATGACAAAACCGAATTGAATTTTCTGTGTCTGACATGCAAATTCCATCTTCAATCAGATGCCTCTGGGTATATTTTTCCAAATGTTGCCCAACAGTTTTGTACAGACATATCACTTTGAAACTTTACCTGCTCTACCTTAAAGGGATGATCTAATAAAGGAACGGTAGAAAAAAAATATCTGCAAAATATCCAAATAGACCCCCTGAGACTTGTTAAATTCCTCTAACAAATTCAATCAGATTCTCATTACCTGACAGTTTGCACTTGATTGCAAATAATTACTGAAACATCCAGTAAGATCTTCTTGATTTTCAAGTTGTATTAACATTCCCATTATGTGCTAAACTGCATACATCCAGGGGTTAATGTTTAGTCTGGCATTTATACTCCAGGATAAAGCTCATTCTAATATTTCCTAATTCAGAGATGAAGTTTGCAGAGATCAGGAGACTTTGAGAGCACAGCAACTTGATTTCATCTTCATAAAATTTAGAATTGTACAACTGAAAAATACTATATTTTTCTCAGACTGAAAATGTCAAACTTTGCAACCTCACTGTTCCTCCCCTTGTAAAAAAAAAAATGTTCGAGAAAAGAAAAGATAAAAGGAAGAACCCAAATAAAGTATATACAATATAGGAAAAAAAAAAAAAAAACCTGGGCGCCTGAATGACTCCAGGGGATTAAGCATCTGCCTTCAGCTCAGGTCATGATCCCAGGATTCTAGGATTGAGCCACATGCCCCTAGGGTTTCCTGCTCAATGGGGAGTCTGCTTCTCCTTTCCCCTCTATCCTTCCCCCTGCTCGTGCTTGCTCTGTCCCTCTCTCTTTCTCAAATAAATAAAATCTTAAAAAAAAATCTATAAGGAGACCACTAGAAAAGAACTCATCTGATGAATTTATACTTTGAACATAGCTAAAATGTCATTTGTGGGCTAGTTATTATCCTCTACACATGTTAACATGGCACTATGAGGTGCTTGGGTAAAATTTATCCAAGTGGGTATGAAATGGTTATTTCATAATGGAGAAAATGGAGGCACAAACCACAACCCTTTAGCACATCCACCAAACAGCAGAAATAAATGCTTTTTTCCAATAGGAAAGAGGAAAGAACATAGGTGATTTCTGATCTTTTGCGAAATGTGCACAATTTTCCATGATTTCCTGAAATCCCAAGGGCTTCAAATAGTTGCAATAAAATTTTACTGGCAAGAATGGAACTAACGTGGGCAGATATACCAACAACTGGCATGACCCGAGCCACAGTTTTCAACCATATCAGAGACTTGAAAAGTGATGGCTTCCAGCAGTACGTTAAGACAGAGTCACATACATGTTTTCGGTTTTATCCTCAAAGCTACCTTCTCCAACTGAAGGCTAGGAGCACAATAGATCCTTTTCCTGCAAAAAGCATAGTGAATTGCAGGCACAATTGGCACATCCTGGTAAGCTAGTTATTAAAATGCAGATTAAGATTCAGATTTAGGGATCAGATGAGGATGGTGAAGTGGTAAGATCAAAGGGAGATTGCCAGAGACAGAATTTAAGGCCAGGAAAGAAATTCTATGTGCGAAGGTAGCAAAAAATGAAATAAAAGCAAAATCAGAAAAATAGAGAATAAAAACTTGACAGAGCAAGGAAAAGAATGTTTCCAAAAATAAAAGCTGGTCAAGGAAATAGATACTTAAGGAAAGACTTTTTAATTTGGAGCCTCGAGCCATTAATGGCCCTTAAGTAATTACAGTGGGTGGTGGAAGAGAATGCCCAACTGCAGCTCTTCCAGATTGAGCAGGTGTTGAATGAGAAGTAATAGCCACAGACACTCCTCCCAGGTTATGGTGCACTCTACTTTGAGCCTCTCTTAGACCCCAAAGAGCCATTACGGTAGCCAAGGACCTAAAAATAAATTTCATAATAGTTACCTTAATAGCTTTATCTGGTCAATAATACACATTCTTTTTAGGGCTCCAAAGGGAATGGACACATAAAGTATCCAACTTAAAAATAAATTGAACTTGAGGAATATGGTTCTATAAAAAGAAGTAGAGTCAGAGCAAAGTCAGTAAATCCAATACTAAAATTCAAGGAAAACAGGAGCAGGGACAAAAAATAAACTCTTCTGACAAGAAAAATGGATAGAACTATGGTTATATAAGGAAGCCTATAAATACTCAGCACTATTATCTAACTACAAAATACCAAGAAATTGAACTGCAGCTCTTAGCTCCAAGAAACCCAAGGATATTTGTGGTGGTTTGTTCAAAATAAAATTCCCTTTATATTTTCTCTGGTACACTCAGACAGACACAGTTTTTTAAACATCCACAAAACGACTATTTTGTGTATAAATAGTGCTTCATATCCACTCAGCAGTAACTTAATAATACCATTCCCCCTCCCATTAGAATTATTCGTAGACACTGCTCTTGTGAATAGTTTTCAGTTTAACAGAACATGAGCACTTTCCAACGGGGATTAATAAAAGGATGTTCTTGGTCCCACCCTTTGAGGTGCCTCACGCAGTTTTTAACCAAGGGTACAGAATCCTCAAGGGATGGATGGATAGAGTTCAAGATGTCTGCATCCTTTGATAAGAAAACCAAAATGGCTACCTACAATGTAGAATTTCCATTAATTATGTTGATGGAAAAATGTTGGAAACAACGGATTGTGATATTAAGAGTACCAATGACTTTTTTCACTGATAGAAATCACAGACTTTTTTATACCACAGTCTACTTGTTGCACATATCTGAAAATAATATTTATATCTTTTATTAATATGAAACTATAGTAGACCTCCCACTAACTTGGTTATTTAATGTGTTAATAGATAAGCACATAAATTACTATGTCATCCATTTTTCAATAGTTTGGTAATTATGTTGCATTTTTGTGTATCTCATTTTGTACACTAAACAGAAGTATTCTGAGGGGAGCCTCTAGTCTTCACCAGACTGATAAAAGGGTCCAGAGCATAAAGAAATGTTCAGAACCCTGAGTTAATGAGTTATTGGTTTCAAAAGATACTACTTCCCTCCTGTATAATATAGCTGAAGCTTTTGGAGATATAAGCTATTAATGAGTCGTTTTCATTGAATGCCTTTCTTCTGAGTTTTGGTCTCTCATTCCATGTGTAAAAACATGTAAGTGAAATAGCAGAACATAATACTATTAAGCCACATTTTTGTCATTGTGCTTACAGAGGTTTTATTTACAGTGGCTTTTTTTTTAAATCCCAAAATAAGTTTACTTATTTATAAGTAGATGCACAATTTCAGTATTAATGCATGCATGATGAAGTACACAAAAAATATCTTAAAGCATAAACAAAGATGAATAAATAATACACTTTTACATTTACATCATACCATATACCATTTCATATGGCACAAGAAAGCCTATTTTGCTTTAAAATAGCAATATTTTAGAGAAAGCAGTATCATAAGATATGCTTCATTATTTTTAGTCCTTAGGTTAACACTGAGAAAAACAACTTACAGATCATATCAATACTAGATTTTAATGGCTGTCCAAGCTGAGAACTAAACCACTGAAACAAATAGATCCAGTGGAATATGAGCCTACAGCTGCCCTCCCAAAGTCATCACATTTAGTGTTGAAACCTGTACTTTTATACATGGTTTTATGGAATCAGCTAGTAAATTTCCTTCCCTGATGTCAATCAAATATTCCTTTTTTATCCAAATATGATTAATATGTAGTGTTACATTAGTTTCAAGTGGACAATATGATGATTCAACAATTCTATACATTGCTCTGTGCTCATCCAAATAAGTGTGCTCATAATCACCTTTATCTCTTTTATCCCTCCTTAGCAACTCCCAGTTTGTTCTTTGTACTTAAGAGTCTGCATTTTTATCTCTTCTTTACTTTGTCCATTTATTTTGTTTCTTAAATTCCACATATGAATGAAATCATGTGGTATTTGTCTTTCTCTGATTTATTTCACTTAGCATTTTACCTTCTGGGTCCATCCATGTCGTTGCAAATGACAAAATTCCATTCTTGTTTATTGCTGAGTAATATTCCACTGTGTGTGTGTGTGTGTGTGTGTGTGTGTGTGTGTGTGTGTGTGTGTACCTGTGTCTGCGTGTGTGTGTGCATCTGTACCACACCTTCTCTATCCATCCATCAGTGAACACTTAGATTGCTTCCATATCTTGGCTATTATAAATAATGCCACAATAAACATAGAGGTACATGTAGCATGTATCTTCAAATTAGTGTTTTCATTTTCTTTGAGTAAATACCTAGTAGTAGAGTTACTGGATTATGTGCTAATTCTAGCTTTGATTTTTTGAGAAACTTCAGTAATGTTTTCCACAGTGGCTCTATCAGCCAGTTGGCATCCCAACGTTGCCCAAGGGTTCCTTTTTCTCTGCATCCTCTCCAACATTTGGTTCTTTCTGTCTTTTTGATTTTTAGCCATTCTGAGAGTTGTAAAGTGATATCTCATTGTGGTTTTAATTTGCATTTTTCTGATGATTGTGTTGTTGAGCATCTTTTCATGTGTTTGTTGGCCATCTATATATCTTCTTTGGAAAAGTATTCACATCCTCTACCCATTTTGATTGGATTATTTTGTTTGGTGTTGAGTTGTATAAGTTCTTTATATATTTTGGATATTAACCCCTATTGCCTGTATCTTCTCCTATTCAGCAATTTGTGTTGTCATTTTGTTGATAGTTTCCTTCACTGTGAAGAAGCTTTTTATTTTGGCAGCTCCAATAGTTTAAGTTTGCTTTTGTTTCGCTTGCCAGAGGAGGCATATCTAGAAAAATTATTTCATGGGTTGATGTCAAAGAAATTGATGCCTATGTTTTCTTCTAGGAAATTTGTGGCTTCATGTATTACATTTAGGTCTTGAACCTATTTTGAGCTTATATTTGTGTATGGTGTAAGAAAGTGGTCCAATTTCATTCTTTTACATGTAGCTGCCCATTTTTCCCAACACCATTTATTGAAGAAACTTATTCCTCATTGTATATTCTTCCCTCCTTTGTGTAGTAGATTAATTGACAATAGAAAATTGGATTTATTTCTGGATTTATTCTGTTCCACTGATCTACATATCAGTACCATATTGTTTTAATTACTACAGCTTTGTAGTTTATGTTGAAATCTGGGATTGAGATACCTTTAGCTTTGTTTATTTTCCATGGCCATTCAGGGTCTCTTGTGATTCTGCTCAAATTTTAGGACTATTTGTTCTAGTTCTTTGAAAAATGTTGGTATTTTGACAGGGAGTGCATTAAATCCATAGATTGCTTTAGGTAGTATGGATATTTTAACAATACTAGTTCTTTCAGCCCATGAATACATCTTTCCATTTTTTTGCGTCATCTTCCATTTCTTTCAAAAATGTTTTGTAGTTTTGTTTTTTTTTTTAATACAGATCTTTCACCAACTTAGTTCAGCTCATTCCTAGGTATTTTATTATTTTTGCTGCAACTATAAATGAAATGGAATTGTTTTCTTAATTTCTCTTTCTGCTACTGCATTATTAGTGTATAGCAGTGTTTTTTATTGAAAAAAGCAGTGAGTTTTTATTGAACCCATTCCTGTCTCTTACCAGCACTGGAGGTTTAGGAAGTCTGTAACCCTATGCTATATTCTAAGTTATTTGTAGACACTAAATTATTCTTAAAAGACAAGGAAAAAGAGAAACTAAAAAATATCCCTCTAGGAGTTACTATCTGAAGTTAAACACATTCACTTTGCCTTTTATCAGGGCCTTTTCAATTTTCTTAAAATCAGTTATTATCTATATAAGGGTTTATAATTAGTTTAGTTTCTTGTGTTGCCAATGTCGTATACATAGTTGCTTTAGAAGAATGCCACTAAGGAAAGTTAAGGAAAAAGTGCTAGTCTTGCAGAATCATAGCATCAAATAGAAAGTAAATTGGGATGACTCATTCCCCGGGGGACGGGGAAGAATGTCAATCTGTTAACTTAGTGCTATTTTCACTAGTGTGAAACATTCATTTCAAAGCATCAAAGTATTGTCACTAAACACATAATTAAGACTATCTTTGAATTTAGTTTTTATGTCAGAATATACTTACATGCAGTGTAAACTCTCCAGTCTCCTACAATTCTAACATTTATTTGATCTTCTTGATTTAAGGAGGAAAGTTTGCACAGATCTCTGAGTGCTAGACTGGAATAAAAAAGTGGAAATGACCAGTCATCTAATCACCTAGACTTTTTGCAGTATGACTGTTGCAATAGCATTATGCTAGATGCTAAGAAAACTATCAAAAGATATAACACAGTCATTGATAGTAAGACATGGGAAATTTGAAATATAATTCTGATGTGGGCACCTGGGTGGCTCAGTTGGTTAAGCAGCTGCCTTCGGCCCAGGTCATGATCCCGGAGTCCTGGGATCGAGTCCCACATCGGGCTCCCAGCTCCACGGGGAGTCTGTTTCTCTCTCTGACCTTCACTCCTCTCATCCTCTCACTTTCTCTCTATCAAATAAATAAATAAAATCTTAAAAAAAAAAAAAAAATATAATTCTGATGTGCTTTCCCTGGCTTTTCAATTAAGGAAAAAAAACCAGACCCACTCAATTTACCTTATTAAGAGAACTATAAGATTGTACTATAATAATATAATAGTTCAACAATATTGAACTATAAGATGTAATATAAGATTACATGTGAACCAAAATTATAAAGAAGGCTTGTGTACTTCTTGGGGTTCTTGCTTTCTCATTCTCTATTCCTGTTTCCAGATCTCTCATAGCATTTTTGTTTTCCCTATGTTTCTACTGTTTTCTTCTTTGCATGATTGTTGAATTTCAACTTATCTAGTATTCCTCAGTTATAATAATATTTTTACTTGAGGTAGGTTTTTGTAATGAATAATAAGCAGTGCAATGGATTGTACATGAAAAGGTTACTTACAGCACAAAAAAGTAATCAGCTTATAATTGCGCCTGAGAAGAAAAGCAATTCATTTAGTATATCTTAACTCTTCTTCCTTGCATAGCAAAATACCAGCTTTTTATACACATTTAACCTTTGAGTAGTCAGGTGGATTTCATCATAGGAGTTTAGGTGAGTTCATTCATTATGTGGAACACTACAAAAGTCCCCACAGAGCCATTTACTGCATTCTTTGAATGTGTTTGTTCTAAGTGTAAAAAGTAAAACAATTTTTTCGTGTACTGGGGGTAATGGCATTGCTAGAGGGAAAATATTTCAAAGAAATATATAAAATTCTGCCCAATTAAATGGACAAGCCAGTAATAGGGGGAAAAATCATTTTCCTAGTCTTACATTAAGCCCTTCGAGTTTTGTATTCAGATATGACCTGAAAGAAGTAATTTTGTAGCACTGGCTTAACTGTACCAGCTCTAGGACTACCTAGTTGTAGTTCATTTGGTAATATTAGGAATACAAGAATAAGGAGTTGTTAAAAAAAAAAAAACTGAAAAGATAAACTTCTAGAGCAAAACAAACAGAAATCATATACATTTCCTCATTTCTTCAATTCTAAAATACATGCCTTTTTATTTAAACATATTAACATCTCTGAAATCGGGACATATCTTAAAATCATTGATATGTTAGTGGTACATAATAATGGTACCTGGTAGTAAAAATAATGGAATTTTTGTCTCACTGAAGTCTATTAAATTAACGGTAACATAGAAATTTAGGTAACATGACTATTCAAAAAATTTACTACCAGTAGGCATTTATAATTTAAGCCAAGCAATCCAAGTAATGATGTTTAAATCCAGAGAATACAAATATGGATTAATACTAAAGCAAGTGATGGGTGAATTCAGATTGTCAAATTGTATTTTCCATAGTGAGTAGAATTCTAACCATTATTTATGTAAGGCCATATGTATAGAAGCTAATGTGTCTGCCCACCAATACCTTACCCACGTGTGGAGATGTGTTTAGAATAATTTAAAATCAGTAAGATCTTTATACAGGATTTCTCTCTCTCTCTCTCTCTCTAGCTCCGTCTCTCTCTCTCTCTCTTTCATATACACACACATACTCTACCTTAATTAGAAAATACTTGTAATTCAATTACCTTCTTCTAGGCACAATTATCTTTCAAGTTGTTTCTAGTGAGTATCTCTATGTGCTTAGCAATAAGTGATAGCATCCCTGTAGTCCACTTGGAAAACTATGGACATTTCACTTGTTTTGAATGACCCTTCTTGTTGCTTAGAAATTTTTTATCTAATTGTAAAAGTAATATAGAAAGATAGATAAAAGAATACTTGGAAAATATAGAATTAATGTTTTAATTTCTTTTCCTTCTGAAATTGAGTCCATTTAAATCCATCACAGGTAGCATACTACCAAAGGCTACACATATAATATTTACTTACTGTTACTGTATTCTTTCTGGCTTGTGTCTTCCATGAGCCTAGTTAGTCAAATCCATTTTCAGATCTAAAGTCTTTCAAGAATAGATATTGTTTCTTCAGTGTATTTCTTTTTCTTGTTCCTGAAATACCTGAGTGAATAAATCTAGCATTTGACAAACCTGAGCAGTTGAGTTTCTTAAGATTTCTTCAAGTTTTCTGTTTGTTTGCTGTTTGTCTGTTTTATATATTTAAGTAAATCTCTACGACTAACATGGAGCTCAAACTCATGACCCTGAGATCAAGAGTCATATGCTCCTCCAACTGAGCCAGTCAGGGACCCCTTCTTTGAGTTTTTAATAAAAATTTGAGGGAGATACACATACATGCCTTCATCTGTTTTGATTAACAAAAAAATAGGAAGCACATTATCGCTTATTTAAATATAATGAACACTCAAAAAGTTGAAAATAGTGCTACCCTATGACCTAGCAATCACAATACTGGGTATTTACCCTAAAGATACAAATGTAGTGATCTGAAGGGGCACGTGCAGCTGAATGTTTATAGCAGCAAAGTCCACAATAGCCAAACTATGGAAAGAACCTAGATGTCCATCAACAGATGAATGGATAAAGAAGATGTAGTGTATATATATACAATGGAATACTATGCAGCCATCAAGAGAAATGAAATCTTGCCACTTGCAACGCCATGGATGGAACTAGAGGGTATTATGCTAAGGGAAATAAGTCAGTCAGAGAAAGGCAATTATCCTATGATCTCTCTGATATGAAGAATTTGAGAGGCAGGGCAGGGGGTCATGGGGAGGTTGGGGAGGGAGATGAAACAAGATGGGATGGGGAAGGAGACAAACCATAAGAGCCTCCTAAACTCAAAACAAACTGAGGGTGACTGCGGGGTGGGGGGTAGGGATAGGGTGGCTGGGTTATGGACACTGGGGAGGGTATGTGTCGTGGTAAGTGCTGTGAAATGTGTAAGCCTGACAATTCACAGACATGTACCCTCGGGCAAAGAATACGTTATATGTTATTTTTTTAAAAATTATACATACATAAATAAATACAATCAACAGACCTCTGGATACATTTAATCCAAATTTAAACTGTGTTTTAAAAAAGAAAAATATTAGAAATATTCCTAGGATTGGTCTTACACTTTTTAACAGCCTGTAAGTAAAATAGAGTGACTATTTTGCATTCTAGTCACAGCTCTTCTGCTCCCAAGAATATAATCATACATACAGTTTTTGAAATTCCAGAAACTGGCTAACCAAGTGAATTGTCTACAAGGCTGCTTTTATTACTGGTTGAAGTGAAATATTTTTTCAGCCTTCCATCTTAATCAGAGGGTTTTGATAAAAGTTAAAACCTACAAAAATCATGTTTCAGTTAATAATTAATGTTATTAATTAGTCATGTTCACTAGAAAAGAGAGTTAAAACTGAATTTAAAATGATTGCGAGGTGTGTGGAGTAAATATAATTGATTGATTGATTTTCCTCATGTTTACTTTTTAATTTGTTAGCACAGATAGTGAATCTTGGCTCTATATTAAAGTGAATATGACAGAAAGGAGAAAATACTGGGGAAATTCAAGTTATGAGCCTATGAATGTTTAATCAGTGTTTGCTTGTTTGTTTTAAGGATTATTGTGCACCCAAAATACAGAACTATTGGAAACAAAAGTTAATATCCACTACAGAAATAATACTGGGTTAGGACACAAGGTTCTTGATAGAGTAATGATAAAAATTTTGGAAATTATTCATACACATTTACCTTTGTTTCATAAGTTAGACAAGGATACTTACCCAGATGCTAATTTCACGTTGGAAGATGTCAGCATTGAAAG
Organism: Procyon lotor; assembly: GCA_028646535.1. NCBI lineage: Eukaryota > Metazoa > Chordata > Mammalia > Carnivora > Procyonidae > Procyon > Procyon lotor. Next base: position 20,610 of record JAQQSY010000182.1, on the reverse strand, counting down.
CAATTGCTTCCACAATTTATCCTGAGGCACTTGTTAAGTGGAGAAGAATATAGTCCTATGCTATAATTGGCTTTCTTATAAGTGAAAATATAAAAGCTGTTCCTATATTGCAGCAAGAAAATAAATAGTGAGAGAGAGAAGAAAAAGCCGTGGAAGTCCCTGAGGTAGGCAGTTTGGCATAGTCCTCTACTGTGGATAAAGTTTTAAAATGATGCTAACTTTAAATTAGTTTCTACTAAGCTACTCTTAGTTGTATAATCACTTCAAACCTTAAAAGACCAAAGCATGAAATATAGTGCCTCTGCCTTGCATAAAGAAGTTCAACATATATTTGTTAAGTGTTGAATGAGTAACAAGTCTGTGTTGAACCTTCAGTCCGCAAGTCATGGCAGAAACAACGATGAGGAACACAGAGTAAGCTAGGTCACTACTGTGTATCTTTTAGACATGATGGCCAGGTTCCCAGCTCATCGTTTTTCAACACTTCTCTACACTATTTAAGACATATGCAGTAAACAGAATGTCCCAGCACATTGTGTCACACTGTTTATCATGACCCTTTGGTAAGAGATGCATCTGAGGCCAAATCCTGGCTCTTTGACTTTAGAGGAGTTACTTAACCTCTCTGAGCCTCAGTTGCCTCACTTAAAATGGAGAGTAAAACTACTATTCATTGGGTTATTTTGAGGTTGCAATGCCTGACACATTTTTCTTTGCAATACATATGTGCAGCGTTCATTTTTATTCTTCAGTAATGTCTGTGAGAGAAAAGAAAGATGTATACCTTTGGAAGGGGAACAGAAAAAAATGGAATGTTCATTTAGAGGGAAATACAATGTTTAAATAGTACTTCTCTCGGTTGTTAGAGGAATACTGGAAGTGGAAACAGGTAACATGAGCTTGAAGTAAGAATGAGTAAAATACAACAAGTGTTTGCATTGCTGGATAGAGAATCACTCTAGAGAGGGATACTCTCTGTTATCATGAGCCTCAGATGAATTAACCAAATAACGTTTTCAAGCACCTCTTGCTAGCAGGCAATATGGAAGGTGCAGGCAATACACGGTCCAACAGAGAGGACCCAATAACCCTTGTCCTGGAAGAATTTCCAATCTAATGTGAAAGAAATATTAATAAATTCATAAATGCATGTAGAAATATTATTAAATGCAAAGTTCTATCTGTGATGTAAGTATGCTTACAGTCTTTTTGGAACCCTGAATTGGCACAGTTAATTCAACTTGAGGGGAGAGTGGGACAGGGACGAAAATGACAAGGATATGAGCTACAAAAATATTTCATATGCTGCCATCTTGAGTAAAATCCAGACCAAGATAAATTTCAAGCAGCCAGCAGGATGGCTTTGCCTTTTTGAGCAATGTGGATCTACTGAAAGAAAATATAATCCAAAGAGTAAAACGGTTAGGTTTTCAGAAAGTTTATTCAGAATGCAATGTGTAGGATCAGTGAGGGGAACTCCGTCCAGTTGAAGGCAGGCGTATGGGCAATGGACCCCAAGATTTGGAAGTGCTCTGAATGAGACAAGAAAAAGCAAATAGGAGAATTGCTTAAGCAATGAAATTAGCCACAGGATTTAATAGCTAATATAATGAATAACATTAAAACATTTATTTACAGTTTGATTTTAAAATACCAATTGTGTTGCTTTGAAGAGTTTTCCAGACAGAAACTTCTGAAACACCTGCTAGTGTTTTCTGTTCTCACTCTCTGTAACCCTAAGACAGACAATAATGAAGCAAGAAAGTTGGAGGGTTAGACCCAGACCCTCAAGGGCGGCTCAGCACCCAGGGTGTGACGACTGGGGTAATGCCAGCTGTCTAATCTAATACCCGCTCTACACTCCAGCATAATATCATTTTAAGTTATTAAGATAGCTTGATGTACTCGGGAGACTGCAGGCGCATCCCTTCTTTCTCTGTCACTTGTTGGTACATACTGAGGGCTCACTAGCAGTCTTTCTGCTAAAATTCAGACCCCTGAGGAATACAGTTGTTTATTATTACCATTATTCTGCTCCTGATATAATTTTCATATTCTTCAACTTAATGCTTACTGTATTTAACTCTTAACGGTTTCAGAGAATGAAATCAAACTTTGAAAAGGTCATATTCATGACATTTCTCTGTGACAAAGAGCCGTATGTAAATAAATTAAGCCCTTAGTTTCAGGTGGTCGAATTACCTCTGTTTTCTAATTCTACTGATCTATTTTCGGTAAAAAAAAAAAAAAAAAATCCCTCTTTCAGTCAAGAGGGCATTTGGCTCTCTCCAGGAAAAAAACAATCGAGAGAAGAGTCAAGAATTTTTAATACTGCTTATCTCTGAAAGTGCAAACTCTAGTCATGAATAAGTAATTAGTAATGAGAAAGAAAAACATAGCATTTCTTAGATGAACCCATGCAGTGACATCTGTGTGACCTCAGAGAGTTAAAAAAAGAAAAAAAAACACAAATACAAACAAACAAAAAACAAAACAGAACCCTGACCTCAGGTGGTACATTACAACCATTATAATAAAGATAAAATACTTAAAGAAGTAGTGTTTTATCGAGCTTCCTTCTCTCCCTGTTTCAACCAGTGGTGAGCCTAGCATTAGGCAGTACTGAGGTTGATGACTTGAGAAAAGGAAACTGCAAAGTAAAAGATAATCACTCAGGGGCGCCTGGGTGGCTCAGTCGTTGGGTGTCTGCCTTCAGCTCGGGTCATGATCCCAGGGTCCTGGGATAGAGCCCCACATCGGGCTCTCTGCTCGGCGGGGAGCCTGCTTCTCCCGCTACCATTCCCTCTGTCTGTGTTCCCTTTCTCGCTGTGTTTCTCTCTGTCAAATAAATAAAATCTTTAAAAAAAAAAAAAAAAGATAATCACTCAGTTCTTCAGAGACTTTAAGTGCATATTTGCCGCCTTGCTGACTTCTGTGCCAAAATGGAAGCTGCACTTCCTTCTATGGAACAAATAAGCCAGAATGTTTTATGGCATCATCTGAAGTTTTTTATCATGTGCTTTTGACAACCCCTGTGCAAAGATATACATTTCCCGAGTTTATCATACGTTACATTTTTTTCCTGACACTGTCTCTTCATTTTACTTTTTTTTATATGACACTTCATGAGAGACCAGGATTCATGCGTGGTTTTCTTATATCTCAAAATCAGATCACGAAAAGAGTTAGCTGGGTGCTAAGGGCATTTCATGATTTTTTCCCCCTAATTCATCCCCTTTATGTCCTTGGAAATCTGAAACAATGAATATTAACCTTCTTTTCACATGGATTGGAAAAATAAGTCGTGATGAAACAGAAGAGGTTATGCTGAAGATGTGGGAGTCAGATATTACTCAGTTTGAGGGGAAATGGTTTGTTACTTTACTCTGAGTTACGGAGCTGAGGAAATGAGATTTCTTTGATTACTGAAACAAAATTGCCACCAGCTAAAACTCCATCTCTATCTAACCTAAAGATAGGATTACTCGGATATGAAATTGGGCAAGAAACTTGATTATAAAGGCACTCTTCAGAGTTGTAATCTGGTTTATCAAAGTGTTAATTTGAGATTTTTCCATGGGAGATCCCCATTTTGTACCACAATGAAGAAAGTGCCTGCCAGACACAGGCCTATTTTAAAAAGAGATTATTTAATTAGTTATTTTTATTTCCAGAGAGTCTGACACTATACTTTGGGGAATCACTTAGTTTTCATTCATTAAAGAAGCTGTAGTTTATATCTCCCCCAGGCAGAGATTTATCTGACAATTTGAATGCTTTGGTGACAGAAATATCTGATGCTGAAAACGATATTAAGGAGATGCCAAGTGACGTGACATTTTGAGTCATTTTCAGTAACTGCTCATGATTAATAATCGTGCTCATGTATGTATTTTAGTCTTTATTAAAGAACATTTTGCATGGGAAATGGGAGTAGATGCTCTACTCTCCTTTTCTTTTGTGAATAAGAAGTACATGCATATAAAAACTGGTTATACCAGTAACGTGTGGTGAAACCTTGGGTCTCTAGGTAGTCACAGTGGAAGTCATTCTCCTCCATCCATGACTTTTAATTCATTTTTGCTTTATAACAATAAAGTAACAATAACAACAACATAAGAGCTACCACTCACTAGGTGCATATTGACTGCCATATAGTTGGCTACGTGCTTACCCTGTATCGTTTCTAATTTATGGAACAAACCTAACACAGATGGTGGTTTTTTTCCTTATAATACAATTAGCTCACAATTTCCATACTTTGCTGTATATTGGTATCACTTAGATTTGCTAAAATATAGATGTGTGGAACTGCATTTTCCTTCATACCCATCACCAAAATTGCCACGAAGAGCAGTCTTGATGAGCTGCTGTAACGGAAAATTTCCCAAGACTCAGTAAGTCACTTTACATACATCACAAGTCACCAGTATATTACACTTAAATGTTACCTTAATTATTTCCCAAATAAATTACTTATATTTGTAAATTGCATGATCTTATGAGATTGTGTGACTTTAAATCTATTAACACAGAGGAAGTATTTCTATTTCCTTCTTAATCTTTGCCGTTTTAGTTAAGTGGATAACTGTTGAATGTATGAAGGCACCAAAAATATATTATGATAACCCCCTACCTAAGCAATTTATAGTTCACATAGTCATTTCTCTTTTCTGTAGCTAAAGGGAATTTGGGTAACTGAAGAATACTGTTCAACTAATGAAATGTTTTCTTACTAATGCAAGGTATAATATATATCTCAGGTTCTATTTTTATGCAATTTATCATTCCTGTATATTAAAAATAGTAGTTATACCCTACTGTATCCTGAAGACTGTTGAGTTACAAAATAACTGCTTTTCCTATTTTTGAAGTATATAATGAAAGTGAAGGATTCCTTGGAAAAGCATATCAGTATTTTCCTTATTTGTACAGGATTTTTAGAAATGATAATTCTTCCGTCTCTCTTTTGGGTCAATGACTTTGCTTTATTTTATGTGTGCAATTTGATGGCCCTCCCCTGATTCCTAGTTAATTTTATATATACTAGGGTGGCGAGCTATCCAATATGATAAGGTGGAAGCTTCTAGAGAACCTAGTCTTCCTTATAGTTTCGAAATTAGAGAAACAGTAAATTCTCTTTTAATTAAAAGCTTAAGGAAAAGCATGAAATTCTAGTTTTGACTAATTTCTCAAAAGTACAACTTCCTAATGGGCAGTTATAGGATTATATGTAGTTTTTAAACCTTATGTTTGTCATATATTTTAATATAAGTTTATAGAAAATGTATTTATTTACTTAATCATTAGCCTGAACTACATAACAATAATGTATCCTGTTGGAACATAACAGAAAATTTATCTCATTGTGGATATTTTGTTGAGCACAGCTAATATTCTGTGTTTATTTCGGCAGCTGAAGATTTAAATCCAGATTTAAGATTTTTAAATACTCTGTTCCTTTGAAATGTATGTATGCATTATTGAGTAGCTCTAATACAAGGTTTAGAAGTTGTTTTTTCTACAAGTATTGACACCAAAAATGAGCATTTAACCTGACACTACATAATCTCAGGGTCTACTTTATTGTTACGTATAGTAAATTTGAAAAGAAGCAAATATTAAGTTTTCTATTTTGATAGTCTGGCCCATAGTTATTACATTATAAAACAGATCTAGTATGACTCTCTATTGAATAAGAGATAATGCATGAAAGGCTGGCTTAGTTTTTACAGGTTTGTCATAAAATTGTTGCTCTATTAAATTCTCCTAGAATGTTCTTTCTATAAAATTCATAAAGCATCCTTTGTTTTAATAGCTCTATATTTGTTCTTTTTAAAATTCTGTGTTCAATTTTCCCTTTCAGAACTAACAAAGCAATTGCAAATACTATATGCAAAGCCTTTGTGATACTTTATTCTCTAGGAATGTTTAATTAGTAAATGCGTCTATCAAGAATTCATCTCCTGTCTTCACTGTCTACTAGAATTTTTGGTTTCCTTCCCTAACTCCAAAACCTCTCTGACTCTATGGGTATTATGTATTTATTTTCTATATGACAAGCATTTCTTTGTATTTTTAGGAGTGAATGCATAATGTAGAAGTCTCTAGAATTCAAACAAATCACCTACTACACACTTTTTCAGTTCTATGTTGCTCTCTATCCTTTGTTCCAGCTACTTTCCAAAGTGTCCTAGCATTAGAGGAGGCTCATTATGACATATCTTGCCATCTGCAATGGCTTCCCATTTAAACTCTTGTGTTTCTTTTGACCTCTGGAACTCTGAGACTTCATATGTGACCTGAGATGGCATCCAGTGTGAAAAAAAGCTTACCCACATTGCATAAAAAAAAAATGGCTAGATAGCTGATAATTGGATTTGGGACTATGATTTATCTCTCAAATAAAAATCAGGGGTTGACATGCCAAGAATATTGCTTTGCAACAAAACATCTGAGGCAGTGCCTTGCGGTATTTATCCTGATCCGCATTCACCAACAAAAGCTTAAAAGAGGTAAATAACTTAAAAGCATAGGGATATGTCTTCTGCATAGCAATGTTTGAATATTTACATTTGGTATTCAACCCAAGTTTCTTGAAGCAACAGAATCCTACCTTTAGCATTTTACCTTGGCATTTATACCCCTTTTTAGCTCTTTCCTGTGCAGATGTATGTTTTGTCAGAAGGCGAGAATAGGTATACATCTGCAGGTTTTTGAATTGCAGGCTTTTGACTCTACAGACAAATGTTTCATCAAACCATGTTGTTATCTTTGTAGTTGGTAGAAGATGAATTGTGCAGTTTAAGTGGAAGCCTGAGAACAAGTTACTGAAATCTTGCCTGACTGCAAAGTGCATTCAGCAGTTGAAAAGCCCATATGTTTTTCTCATTTGAAAGAATGCATCTTAAACAAACTAAAACACATTCTTCTACTTGCTACAGCAACAATGTTCACTGCATTAGGACGATAATCTTCTTAGATTTTGTTGACTTTTGTGAACTATCTCAGTAAGAATTTTGGCCTTTGAATGTTCAAGTCCAAAGGTCCTACTATTTAAATAACATCATCACTCTGCATCAGTGTTCTCAAAAATTGACTTTCCTATTCTAATTTAGCTTATTCATGGTTTTAATTTCTTCTTCAATTCAAAACAATTAATTTAAGCAGATAATATATCATAATTGACTTGAGATAACACAGCGTGAAGAAAAGCATAACCACATTTTACAAGAAAATAGCTAGACGGCTGATAATTGAATTTGTAACTTTATGAATGCTGGTTTTTATTTCAAACATGGTATTTCCTCTACTTTCAAAAGCTGATCCTTATATATGTTCAAGCATCCTGGCATACCAAGAAAACCTTTCTGATTTTAACACCCACCCAGGATGTTGGACCTTTAGAGTGATAATATCTACATTCAGAAAATTAATTAAATTTCAAGAAAGGAAGAGAAGTAGTTCTAAAAAGCAATGATTTGTTTTAATTTACTTTAACCCATGATAACTGAGAACTGCCAATCTGTAAGACACTGTGCTGAGTGCTTTGGAAACATAAATAATACAAAAGGCATGGTTTCTACCTTTAAGATGCATATTGTCTAAGAAAAAATATGCCCAAATAGTTGTTGCTTATCATTTTACCTGGAAGCTTCTGAGCCTTCCAATATGGAAAATAATAGAATACAGTTTCTATAGAACCAGGAAAATTCTTTAGTGGCCACATATGACAGAATCATCTTCAAGATTTGTGACGTGAAGAAATGACCTTTTCTCTAATGTGCACATACATTTTATGTGCAATCCAAATAAACATAACTAATTTTTGAAAACTATTTTTATGATTTTGTAATTCCTAGTTTTTCTAATCAAGGTTACTATGGCCACATGTGAAGTTTATGCTCTCATACAAAGAAGCAGAGTTTGGGTGTGGAGAGAAGCAAACATCACCAAACAGGATTTCCACTCTGAGTTCTTTTAAGGTGGTTACTCCCAGTGCCAGGGCCAGAGGCTGTGTCCAGGGAGCTCCTTTGCCACCTCCCCAGTTCCTAGAGGCAGACCTGTGTATCCAAGCCCTAGCCCTGAGATCAGCCTTTCTTAGACTTCCTCTCTTCATTTCCTCTCTTGCCTTCTGACACTACTCCCTAAAACCAGAAAAAAGCGATAGTCTGAGAGAAATCAGAGCAAATGTTGGGGGTGGGGGTTAGATGAGAAGTCTCACCAGGGGAAAAAAAAGAAAATCTTCAGAGCTCCTTTTAACCCCCAGGCCACAGTGTGAGAAATAGTGGCCTTGACCTCTCCCTCACCAATTTAGAGTCTGTTCTCAAGACAGCTCTAAAATAAAAGAAATGCTAAGAATAAAAGAAAGGCTGTGGTCCAGGGGGCACAGAGGGAGGTTAATGCTTGAATCAGCGTTAATTTCTGCAGTATGGGAGGTCATCAGTAATCCATTCTCTGGGGCTTGTGTTCAGCACAATTACCGTGCTATGCTAAGCACAGCAGACGACACACACTCCTGTGAGAAGATGAGACGCTCAGAGAAAGAGAGGCCTGGAGATGTTTAAAGGAGATTTGTTTCTAACATGGCTTTAATTTGAAATCCTTTTCATTCTGAAGATGTCTGGATATTGAGATAGAGCAAATGAAAGCAGTGCATTCCTGTTACGGATTCAGCCGTGCATCTCCCTTATTTGAAAGGCTTAATCAGCACACTCAGGAACAAGATGTGAGACATCTTGAGGCACTGCTTCCTTGTCAGCTGTGAGATCAATAAAATGCAGACGCCATTCTTTGCCACACTCCACAGGATGAGTTTGCAGAGTGAGAAGGACTTCACTTTGAGACTGTTTCATTCACACTGACTTGGCAAAGGCACGGATGTCGCTCCGGGGAGGGCACCGGAGGCCTGGCCCTAGCTGGCCCAGCTGTTCTTGCTCAACCTGCCAGGTGACATTACCCACTTGCTCGGAGTTAGTCTGCCCAGCAGGGCTCAGGTCAGAAGGCAGTGGCAGGCCGCTCAGGCAATTCAGGCAAAGCGGTTGTTTTAACCAACTATGTAAATGGTGCCTAAAAGCCTCTGGTAATCGATGTTGATTGGACCCATTAATTCAGGATTATTGTTAAACCTGACAAAAGTAAGCACAATACCAAAGAGGCATAAACACAGATCTAGCAGCCGGGAAATGTAGACTGCCATATTCAGCTACCATCATTGGCACCGGGCCCACCTCAGGGATGATGGTGGACAGTTTTTAGAAATGCCTGGTTGCTGTGTGGCAACTAGGCGAAAGTGCCATATCTCACTTGACTGTCAGGGCCTTTTTTCACTAGTAAAGAAGTGCTCTTCTTGACTCAGCATACAAATAATTTCCAAAGGAGGCCTCTCTCTCTCTATCTGTCCTCTTGAGAGAATAGGAAAAATTATTTTTTTAATTTAAAATCGAACTGCACAAATAAAATGGTACAATATTACCTGCAATTTTGGCTGTTTATCTTTCATGTTTGTTTTAAAAGATGAGCTCCCTCTGCAAATATTTATTAAGTGTCTGCTAAGATCAAGACTTACTGCTCAATGCCAAGAGGAATATAATCCCTACCTGCAAAGGGGCTCCCTATTTGGTGGGACAGCGGAGGTACATACACAATACATGTGCACGAACTGTGTCGCAGGGAAGTTCTGGGTACCGTTTGAGCATAGAAGCAGGTTTTTACTTTTTAATCCTGTCCCCGCAGCCTGATGGATGTGGGTGTAGCCTCGTGGAGTCTGCATGGCAACAGCAGGTGGGACAAGAGCAGGTCCTCCCAAGTTCAGTCCAGCAGCAAGAATAATAGTTGATAAAATTTTAAGGGAGGGATTTGATTCGACAGGGTTATTTATGAGATATGGGTAATCCCAGCTAAAGGGGGGCGATAGCTCTGCTGTCTGGCATCTTTGAAGATACTAAAATTCTCTCCTCTCCCCACCATTTCATTATTACTAGCTCTGCCCAACTTTCCTTTTGAATATTCCTTGAACTCTTGCCCTTTTTCATCCCTCTTTCAGACCTGCATCCTTTTGTACCTGCACAATTTTAGTAGCTTGCTATTCGGCCATAATTTTTCCCCTCTTAAATCTACCCTCCACCATACAGCTGGTATGATGGATATTAAATGAAAATATGACCATAGTTAGAATCTTTCAAAAACTCCCAGCAAGTTCTCTCAGGAAGCTCTTCAGCAAAATAATCTAGGGTCTCTGTATTTCGTCACTTTATCCCGCGACCATCCCTGCCCAAACCGCCTTGGTTTATGGGTACTGAACTGCCTCTACTTTCCCAACCATACTAAACTGTTTCCTGTCTCTGTGTCTTCCCATCTTCACTGTGCTAGCTCCCACTCTTTTCCTGGAAATCCTTCCCTGAGCCCCAGGCTGGTTTTTTTTATTCCTTCTTCTTTTATCCCATGGAATTCTGTGCATCTACCATCATAGCATCTGCCATAATATTAAAATGTGTTTTATTTCTGTGGTGTCTCTCCCACGAGACTGTAAACTCCTTGAGGAAACCGGTATGCAATAGCCCAGCTCTGGCTTCTCCCTCAGAGATCAGATTTGGTGTCACTTCTCAGAAAGGCCATCTCTGATCACCTGACACACCTTCGCTTGTTTCACCTGTCTTTTTTTCCTTTACTTATTACTCTTTGATATTCCTTGTTTGTTCAGTTTTTGTTGACAGTTTTTCTCCCGACTAGATTATGAACTCCTTGAGAACTGAAGTTTTTTTTGCCTTGTTCGCCACTGCCTAGAAAAGTCCCCGGTATATAGTAAGCCTTTAAGAAATATGCATTTTTCAAAACCAAATTAAATGGGGGATTGATAGATGGATGGCATATAGTGAGAAGTCAATAAATTAGTTGGAACTGAACTAGCCTATCCCTATTAGATAAGCAGTACAGGCCAATAATGGTAGCAGTTTCATCTTTTAACACCTTGTGGAACACAGACCACCACAAAACCTCAGTATTTCCTTCTGTGACTCACTGCCATCAACTGTCACCCATTGTTTTAATGTATCCCACTTTGGGAAAGATCTGTCATATCCTGAATGCCACTGGTGACATTCTTCATGTTTCCTTCATGTTTATTTCTTATTCTCTCTCCTGGGATAAGTACACATCCCCCCATATAAAATAACAGCAGGAGAAAAAGATCCAGAATCGACTTTTGAAGAATTACCGAACTCTTCACTCTATCAATTGATATTATTTTATTTGTGAAGCAGAGAATTGGCTCCGATTCCAGGTTCATTTTTTACAGGTTTAACGTCCCTTCTCACCAGTTTCCTCATTGATGAAATAAGTGTGATAACCCTTTTTTCTTACAGTCTTATTTTGATGATGTGAGAAAATACTTGTGAATGCTCTTTTCAGACTTCCAAATGCTCATCTAATATGTTATTCACCAATTAATATTTCATATTTATCCCCTATTTGTCGATAGTGATGACAGCATATATCTCCATATTATCTCCCTTTTAAGCATCTTATTGTTCACTACTTAAGGTCACTTAATCTTAGGTGTATAATCATTTGCATTCTGAATTGCAACTCCTTCATTAGTTTTTATAACTTGAATTTAATAGGACATTGGGGAAGTGGATAGCACAGGCAAAGGAAATTGGATTTTGAACTTTTAATTATGATGATACCCATTTGATTGTGATCCTGATGATTAGTGAAGAAAAGCTGCTGTTGTGACAACTTTCAGTGTGACGTGCAGTAAAAGCCTTGGATTTGCTTATTAGTTCGCTGTTTAGAAAAAAAAAAAAAATAGCCCCAATACCAACATGCATCATGTATCATTTAAACCCTTTCTGTGTGCAAACCACCATGGGCACCTAAGGATATAACACTGTGTAGGACCCAGAGCCTATTCCAGAGAAGCTAAAAGTCCAGGATCACCTCCAGAGTATCCCCCAACATGCAAGTGGTTGTACGGAACCAAGCTCTTTCTTTTTTGACAATTTATAGTTACAGAGAAAGAGTACTTTTTTGCCTCATATTACCTCATAGCTGGTGAATTAAGTTGTCATCATAACCGCAATTTTTATTTTATTTTTTTCAATTTTTTAAATTCTAGTTAGTTAACATACAGTGCACTATTGGTTTCAGGAGTAGAATTCACTCATTCATCACTTACATACAACACCCAGTGCTCTTCATAACAAGTGCCCTCCTGAATGCTCATCACCCACCTCGCCCATCCCCCACCCACCTCCCTCTGTCAACCCTCAGTTTGTTCTCTATTGTTAAGAGCCTCTTATGGTTTGCTTCCCTCTCTCTCTCTTTTCCTTCCCACATGTTCATCTCTTTGTTTCTTAAATTCCACATATGAGTGAATTTATATGGGTGAATTCATTTGTCTTTCTCGGACTGACTTAGTTTGCTTAGCGTAATACACTCTAGCCCCATCCACGTCATTGCAAATATAACCCCAATATTTAAAACAAGAAAAACTGAGCACCACTAGCTAGTAAGGAAGTAAGCTTGATACTTCATAGATGCATGCTTCATTCAAGAACTCTACACATAATCGTGTTTCCTCTAATGGGTTTTATAGATTGGCATCATATAGTATGTAAATGAGTTGTAAAAATTTATTTTTTAAAAAATGTGGAACTGAAGACTGAGAAGAGAAATACTGATAAATTTGACATCATAGCAATAAGATAGCTCATGTAAAAATACCTTGTAAGCTGTGAAGCCCTATAAAAATATAACATCACTTTGTATTTTTTGGATTATGTTTCATTTCAGTGACTGTGTAGTGAGGGCATAAAGATTGAGTCTTATGGCAGAGTTAAAAAATATATGTATATTATATACACACAAATATATGTTTTAATTGTTCATTGGTATTTGACTTATCTGATAGTGCAACAGTTCCTGGCCTCTGTGTTTGCTGACATGTTAGTTAATAAGTGGAGGCTGGTAGGTTGAGTACCAGTGAAGTAGACTTACTGTGGTCTAATCTCTCTCGTTTAAAATGGTTACAGATTCAGTGAGAATGTCCAGCTGAGCATAAGGTCTTTAGAAGTACACACCTAAGTGGTATAGAGTTCTTTCTAAGGCTATCATGTAGTTTAATTAATACATTAAACTAAATTAAGTTAAATTAAACCTGCTTCTCTCTCTCTCTCTGCTGTTCTACTGACTGGCCTGCAGTAAAAGATTTATTTGCCTGCTGCATTTTGCCATCCAAACATTGCACAAATCAAGGACAAGAATGCTTGAGACTCCTTTAACGGCAATATTCTTAAAAACCTAGTCTCCTGCGGTTGTCTGAAATCAAAGTATCATCATGAAAGTCTCTTAGTGCTTTTATGAAGTCTGTAAAGATCTTGAAGTTTAAAATGGAAAGCAAAACAAGAATCCAAAGGCTCAACATCTAAGTTTTGGTGGTTAATTTTTCTGAATTGGGAAAATCAGATTATTATCTATACTAATACTGCAATTCTAAAAATGAATGGCTTCTTAATTTAATCACTTCAAAGTGATGTAGTACATCTACCTAAAGGTAAATGACTTATCAGTTATCAATTACAGAAATGCAATTTTTTCTCTATTGTTGCCATCTTTACTAATAAAATCTGATTGAGATGATTACTTATCCACTCATTTCCACCCGTTTTATAAAAAGTGTTTCAAGATTTTAAAGCCTTGGAGAAATAGGTAATGTGTTAAGAGCTACTTATTCTCTGAGCATGGGATAGAAAACAGAAACATTTTATGCTTCATGAAAGAATGGTTACCAATGAGAAACACCTCTGTAACTTTTAAAAATATTCTAATGCAACTGCAAAATTCTTTCTTTCATATTTCCATCCTCAATCTAAGTGTAAACATTTAATTACCAACAAATATTAGGCTTGAATATTAATTAGCACCCAAAATATGCTTGGTGACAATCACTGATCAAGTTGACTTACATATATACTGACAATTCATAATGGCAGTATGCTCCTTTCATAATTTTAAGAATTCTGATAAATTAGCATAGCGTATTTTATGAGATTATGGTATTATACAAACAGTACGACAAAAAAGTTGAGTATTAAATGTATAACTAAAATTAAGATAACTAGGTATTACTTTTCATTTTATCACAATATTGCTTATTCTGAATTTTCAAAACTGAATTTAAATGTAGTTTGTGGTGAAATTTTATGAAATAAGAAATTCAAATATATATAAAAATATATTTACTTTTTAGATGCATTTGCCTTCATTTTTAATTTTAAAATTTAAATGCATTTGATATCTGAGACATATTAGAATTACTATTTTGCCTTAATGTTAGAATTTAAAAATTCTAAGAAATTTTTCTTAAGTTTCCAAGTTGCAAATATAAAGAAATAATGAAAAAGAATTAAAACATAAGTGCAAAATACCTATATGTATAGTTGTGAATTTTGAATTTAAAGTATTAGAAATAAAAGTATTTTAATATCTTGATTTACTTATTAGTGTACATAAGTTATCTATAGTGTCAGGAAGTTTACCTGCTTACTTTATAAAAATATTTTGTCTACATGTTTTCTATTACATATAACATGGTACAAGTTATTGTTATTAAATGTCGACAGTGCAAAAAACATTTGCACCTTGCCCTTTTTGTTGGAAGCATACCTGATGATGTTTATAAAAATTTAAGTTAAGGGTGCTTGGGTGGCTCAGTGGGTTAAAGCCTCTGCCTTCAGCTCAGGTCATGATCTCAGGGTCCTGGGATCGAGCCCCGCATGGGGCTCAATCCCCCCACACTCTCTCTGGGTGCTTCTCTGCCTACTTGGGATCTCTCTCTCTGTGTCAAATAAATAAATAAAATCTTAAAAAAGATTTATAGTAATGAGAAATGCTAAGTCAGTATAAAAAATGATTTTGATACCAAACTCAGATGCAGGCTGGTCAAGAAATAATGGATCAAGGATATTTGTTGAGGGTTTACAATTTAGAAGGTATGCTAATTTCCGAAAGCATAAAATATGAGATAGGCCCTTTAAGGGCATTACGCTTCTGTTGATGTGCTCAGCAGCCAAGGGATGACAGTGTGTAATGCAGAATCATAATGCAGAGGGGCAGTTATCTGTCGTGGTATCACACTCAAAGCAAAGGAGGAAGAGTGTCATGAGGAGAAAGAATTCTTTTCTTTATGTGGAGGTCAATGACAGATCTGTAAAGTAGGTGAGACTCGAAAGGCATGATGGTACAAATTAAATTTATTTGGAAAATACCTCCTGTCATATCCAACAGCTACATTTTGACAGTGAATTATTTCTGATATAGTCACATCTTTTCCTGATCTGTTCCCAGAATGCTCGGGCCCACTGGGAATTGAAGGTGGAATCATATCAAATCAGCAAATCACAGCTTCCTCTACCCACCGAGCTCTCTTTGGACTCCAGAAGTGGTATCCCTACTATGCACGTCTCAATAAGAAGGGGCTTATCAATGCATGGACAGCTGCAGAAAATGACAGATGGCCATGGATTCAGGTAACACATGGGATGGGACAAGGCGACTGCCAAGGAATGACCAGAATCATTTCAGAAAGCATACAAGTCAGAGCCCAAAGTGTGACTTCTCTTCATGGTCCGAGGGCAGGATGATTTAATTGAGTCCAAATTGGGTATAAAATCTGAAACTGTAGGGTATTTGTACATTGACTGAAAAGTACATTAAGAGGGTTAAAAATGAAAAAAATAATAAAAGTAAAAAATTTTTAAGAAGAGGGTTAAAAATATTGACATTTCGGGGCTGTAAGTATTACTATTTTAAGGTACATATCCAAAAAGGAGGTTTTTTACATATGCCACGCGTTCATTAGTACTGCGTTCACATCTAACAGCAACCTCTGACCCTTGAAAAAAGTAAAAATTGCATCTTTTCTTTCTCTGTCTCAGAATTGGTTTCACATGCGCAAAGCATGTAAAATATACAGTACGTTATGAGAATCCCTAAAATGCCATCAGCACCTTTCTGCAATAGCTGAGAGTGTCTCAGTTCATACTGTTTCATTTCCACCAGCCAGCTTTTTTTTTTAAAGAAGAAAACCATGATATACCAAGATAGTAAGTGATTTCCCTAAAATGGGTTAGGTGGTAATAATACCAGAACCTTCTGTTTAATCCAGTTAAATGCTTTTGATGCCTTAGCTGAAGTGAGACAGTAAACTACATATAATGAGGACAGAAAAGGTGATTAAACCATGATTTCTGTGAAAGATTATACCTCTGTTGGGGAGAGAACATTAGTAACATCTAACAAGTCATTGATGTGTGCTGAAGAGAAGGAAAACCTAGGGTGTGATGGGTTTAGTGGAAGACATAATTAATTATCATGAAAAAAACTTATGGAGGAATAGTTTTTTAGGTGAGCCTTGGAAAAAGACTTTCTATAGAGACTAAAAATCCATGGAACAGCACCATCAAAGGCACCAGGTGAGCCTCTGAGGAACATCATATGGAAATTTATGACTTGTGCATAGAGGAACGTGTTCTGATTAAGTGTGTGAGTTAAGTATGTAGAAGACTCACACATACTAAAAGATTTGGGGCTTATTCCAGGGAGCCGTTACAAGAATTTTGATTTAAATAGTTAAGCTATTTTTGTTTACAATATATTTTGAGTCAGGGGTAATTTTTAACGTGGACCATGATTTCACGTTATTTGGTGTAATGTACAGGGATTGCTTCACAGGAATTTGATAGAATGAGAAACTGATTTATGGCCAAGTAATATGACTTCCTTACCTTAGGAACTGGGCTAAAATCCCCTTCAGATATTTCTTTTGTTCAGGTTTCTTATGAATTTTTACGTTATCTTGCCTATTTACATTTCTTTTATCTGTATGGTTCCATGTGGTTACCTGATATTGTTTTTGTTTTATACATTTATTTTTGCATGCATTTGCAGAAATTGCCTCTTAAATTACACTTGATTTTTCTAATCCATAGCTATGTGTACAAAGAGAATTCCAGATAGTGGACATGACCTATATATATAGTTTTGATCCCAGAGTAATGAGGATAAAATTAAGGTTTAAAATAGTTGCAGAACAACAAAAAATGCGTATCTTTTATTGTTAGAAATCATTGCACAGACCATTTTTTTAAATCACCATGGTGGACTGTTAACGATTTGTGGGGTCGCAATCATGATAAAACTCTGGAAAATTAAAATTCGTAGCAGAAATTAAAGAATGATGTGAGACAACGTCACAAGCTTGCATTGGGGTTTCTGTTTGGCAAATTATGTTTGCCAGCTTTAGTCATTGCCATGTTTCGATAAACCATAAATAACATACTTTTGCAATGTTTTCTCTAAGAAACAAACACCTTATTAATGTCTCATGTCCTGAATTTTCACTTACTTTGTCCTAGTTTATTGCCTACTTAACTTGCACATCATTCTGCCTTTCAGAGTATGAATTAACTTTTAAGTTCTCTTTATCCCAATAATTATAGGCAGAAATAGCCTCAGTGGAACAGGACATTGGTTGACTCTTAGAGAAATTTAGATTAAATATAACTTTGTAAACTTAAGTAGGATAATTTAACACCTCTTTTGTTTTTAAGGGGGGCTATCATTTTTTTTATTGTTATTATTTTGCTTTTAGTCTGAAGATGATAATGAACTCTCAGAGAAAAGCATATAAGTAAATAAAAAGGCTTTTATATTAAATGAAAAAGCCTTGTGTATAATGGAGGGAAAACTGAAAACTCTCATTGTCACTTTAATAAGTATTCTGAGATTATTTCAAGTTATTATATTATGTTACTGTAGTCTTTCATGGCATCTTATTTTCTGAGTTATTTGTTTAAAAGAAAAAAATATATCCTTTTCTTAAAGGAAAATCATATCTAAGAGGCTCTGGGAAGTCTACTCATGTACCCAATTTTCTGTCTGAGCATTATTAATTTCCCTTGTCACTTAATTCTTTTGTTTATATTCAGTACTTCAAATGAAACATTTGAGTGCTTTGCTTAAACTCACTTATAATGAGCACCGTATTCCCCTAATCTTTCAGGTGTACGACACACATACACTAATTAGGATTCAATTCCATTTTCTTCCTTGTCTAGGTGAAATAAAAATTGAAATTGCCATTTTAAATTTACACACTCAGCGGGCAATTATTGAAAGCACCACAATGTTTATAATTGGTTTTGGATTTAAAGGGTTAGTGCAATAAATACAGTTAAACAAAACCTTTTTCTCCCCATTTTCAAGTTTTTCTGACCTTATATTCCTGACCTACATTTTTTTTCCAACTAATAAATAACCACCACATTGAACATTGACCAGTTCATTATCATCTTGGAATGTCAATTTCTCTTTCTGATTGATGTATTAGAAATAACAACTTTATGTAATTATGGAAATATATCTTGGGTTATCTTATATAAAAATATATAACCTTATTTAATTCTTCTGTGTACTTTGCTAACTGACTAAGGTCTGAAGATGACTATTTGCTATTGATTTTTATTTTTTTTAAAGATTTTATTTATTTATTTGACAGAGAGAGAGAGATCACAAGTAGGCAGAGAGGCAGGCAGAGAGGCGGGGGGGAAGCAGGCTCCCTGCTGAGCAGAGAGCCCGATGTGGGGCTTGATCCCAGGACCCTGATATCATGACCTGAGCTGAAAGCAGAGGCTTTAACCCACTGAGCCACCCAGGCGCCCCTTGCTATTGATTTTAAAGATAATTCTTTTATATTCATTATTTTTCTTTTATAGATACATGCGGTAAAATATTTTTTTAATTTCAGAATTGATTTGTGCATATACATACTTTCTAGAATCCATATACAGTACATTTCCACCCAGTCATTAACTACCCATGCAACAAACATTTACTAAATGACTGTCTCCTCTGCCTTCTCTACTAGGCACTGGAAGAAAGGCAGTACCTTCCTCGAGATATTTGAATCTAGGGGCACCTGAGTAGGCAGTTGGTTAAGCAGTCAACTCTGGATTTCAGTTTAGGTCATGATCGCAGGGTCCTGGAGTGAAAGCCTGCGTGGAGCCCCACCTCAGACTCCGTGCCTAGCGGGGAGTCTACATGAAGATTCTCTCTCTCCCTCTCCCCCTGCTGTCACTTTCTCTCTCTTTCAGATAAATAAATAAACCTTTTAAAAAAAAGATGTTCTGAATCTAGGATATAGGAAAGTAAACAAGGTAAATATAATAATATTATATATATACCCTGGTCTTATGTCATCTGCTAACCCTTTCATTTGAACCGTAATATTTATTATATTTGAACAGTCTATTCTAACAAAACTTTTGATAAATGGAAAAGCTAACTTAGCATAATATTTATAGAACATAAGAAGAGAGGAATTGGCATTATACTAGGTATTACGTAGCTGTATTATGACATGCTGATCTGTTTGATGGGTATACCAAAGCGAAGCCATAATTTCCCTTTGAAAGTTAATTTATCAGTAGTAGTGTCAGTACAAGTATTTTATCACTGAGAAAAATAGGCTTTGATCTTTCCCTTTTAAATAATCCATTAGTCTTTCAAAAAATGTGAAAATGATCTTAGTATGTTCCTTTTCTATATGCCACAAAAGTTTGTGTGTGGGGAGAGATCTTTACTTCTCAAACTTTAATGTGAACAGGAATCTTTTGGGTCACTGGGTAAAAATAGAAACTTGTGCATTGCCTCTCAGACCTACTGCAGGTCATTGTCAGACTACACTGAAAAAAACATGTCTCATCAGCTCATAAAGCCTAGATTGGAACTGGCCAAGATACATTAAGAAAGAAAATTAAAATAACACTTTCGCTTGATGATCTGGGCACTTCGTTGTTGGAACTGCAAGTAGTGATAACTGTATGGGATAGAAAGAGAGGAAAGAATGGTGAAGAAAAATGAGAAAGGATAAAGAGAACTATGTGACCCACATAAGTTCTCTGAACTGGATGGAGGCAGAACCATGTTCGATATCCTAAGAAGTGCACCCAGCTTTAGCCGCAACTCATAACAAGCATTATTCGTTAGTCATAAGATCTTTAAGAATATTCAGCAACTACTGTTCCTAAGTGGCTTATAGATTCTTTGTTGTTGGAAAATTTAAACTATCCCAAAGCAAGACCATCTGACTTCTGTATTTCAAACAAAATAACAGTTACAGGAGAATACATGGGCTCCAATGAGAATTATGTGAGTGCGAGTTACAGATTCCTATTTCTGGAGTATACATTTCATATAATGTTTTTTAAATTTTTATGAATGGTAGGATTGAAAATGCTACAAAAAACGGTAATCATCTATGACATTTTGAAAGCCTGTATGTAATGTGTGTGAAACTCTTTTGGTACTTAGACAGCTGGGGCTCCTTGAGATACAGAAACTATCTCTGAAACCATAGACTTTAAGAAGTAGATTTTTCTTTCATTTTCAGGTTGTTTTCCAGTTACAGAGCCTGAATTACATAGAATCTAATCCATCTTTACTACTTCTTCATTCGAGTAGAAAATGTTTTAGCCTGTCTTTTTCCTAAAAAAAGCTACTTTCTCAGATACACCGCCGTCCATACTAAATACCTCTCTAAGGCGAATG
>JAQQSY010000181.1:0-31097 GCA_028646535.1 Procyon lotor | reverse complement strand
TTCTCATAATGCCCTCCATGTTTTTCTTTGCGCTCAGCACATAAGTGAGACCATAAGGTAATTGGCTCTCTCCACTTGACTTATTTCACTCTGCATAATCTCTTCCAGTCCCATCCATGCTGATACAAAAGTTGGATATTCGTCCTTTCTAATGGAGGCATAATATTCCATTGTATATATGTACCATATCTTCTTTATCCATTCATCTGACCACAACTTATTTTTCCAGTTTCATCAATAATCATCCTTGTTACACCCCTCAAACCCTAGTCTTTTTGAACTGCTCTTTTTGTCCTTAACAGGACAAACAGGAATTTTTTTGTTTTTGGGAATCATGAAATATTCCTTCCTAAAATCCTCCAATAACTTCCCCAAACTTTCAGAGTCAGATGGACCAAGAGACATTTTACTGTGAAAGATTATATTCAGAATTATTTTATATATATATATTATATAATATATGAATAATTATATTCAGAATTATCTATCATCAGTGATAGATAATTTAAGTTTGAGGTCTTAAGAAATAAAAGTGCTTTACAGTGTCCGATCACTTACACTTGGAATTATACTTTGGAATTTTCAGGGTATGGTGTAAGTAGTACAATAAGGTGATAGGCTTAGATGGAAATTGCAAGTGTAAAATAGCATCCAAATTAATTCCCTTTACCCTTGGTGCCCTTAAAATAGCACAACAGTACTTTCTAAAGTCTGGGCATTATGTATATGAGATTTTGAGTCAGATGGTCTAAGTTAGAAATCTTCTTTCCTCTGTCCCTGGCCTCTGATTGTGGGGGAAATTGCTGTTTTCTTAATCTTAGTTTTCTCATTTGGGCATGAGGGTAACAGTAATTGACGTGGGTGTGTTTTCAGGGTCAGAACGAGGTATAAAGTGCTGTATAAACGAATTCAATCATATTGGGTTCTCAAAATATCTCTATGTCCTTTCATTTTTCTCATTTGTTTTAAACTCCAGACAATAATTTATCTTATTTTTTAGAAGCTGCAGTCTAATTTGTGATAGATGTGGTAGGGATCAGATGGATGAAATCATGAGAATTTCCGAGTTATGTTGAAGAGCAATTGGACGCCAGAACTTCCTTATGTTGGATGTGTTTTAATCTTGGTCTAAGGTTCTTGCTGTCTTATTTATTCTTCATCACATTTTGGTCAACATAAGCTGACTATTCCTTACTATATGTTCAGTGTGTCTTATACATCTTTGTGTTTTTCATAAAACTTAATGCAGTTAACCTTTGCAACACACAGAAATTCTTTGAACTGAATGGAGACATAATAAAAATATTCATTTGGGGTTGGGAGGAGTTAGGGGTAAGGCATTTATATCTTAATTATATTTCTTTCCATGTTCAATAAACACATGTTTTTACATATAATCACGGACACAGAATTCGGGAGGACTTATCACTTATTTGAGAGAGAGAGAGAGAAAGAGAGAGAGAGAAAGTACATAAGCAGAGGGGAGGGAGGGAGAGAGAGAAGATCCCAAGCAGACTCCCTGCCCAGCATGGAAACAGATCCCAGGACCAGGAGATCGTGACCTGAGCCGAAATTGAGAGACAGATTAACCAACTGAGCCATTCAGGCACCCAAGCCAGGCTAAGTATTAACAAGAATTGTGCAAATGTTAATTTTCATTATTATTCTTAATCTTGTCCACCCAACCGGCCCCTCATTCCCTTGTGAGACGCTCATTCCCACCCCCAGTGTTGGGGCTGCCAGAGGCCCTCGAGCACACACACATAAGAAGGTACAAGAAGTCAGTGGGCATCTGTCCTGCACCTGCTGCACGACAGACCTGGGGAAAAGCTCACCCCCTCGTCTTAGTTCTGTCCTCAGGACATAGGAAATTCGATCCCTATCAAAGCCTTAAGCCAGACTAAACTCTAAGAGTAACTTCTTGGAGAGTTGGGTGAGTGATGCCTTTTTCGAGCGTGGCATTGAGAGGCCACCATAAAGCTGGGAGTGGCCATCCGACAGCTGGTGTGGGAGCCGCTGATGTTCCCCAGTGGGGCCGCGGGGCCTTGAACCAGAAAGTGGAGAGGGACTATTGCAGTTCTGCCACTAAGCAGCTGCGTGGCTTCTGATACGTGGGTCCCCTTTCCTGAGTCCTTATGTCCTTAAATACAAAATGAGAGAAGTGACAGTCTTGATGGGAGCATTAGCAGTGATTTATGTAAGTGTCTAGCACATGCCTAACACAGAATCCCTTTTTAATAAATAGTAATAACAATAATCACAATAATGTGGTGTTCCTCTCCCTCTTTTTTCTTCTTTTCCTCTTTCTTCAAGACAATCATGAACAAGTATAAGCCACAATTAATCTAACAACTTCAAAATCTTTAATAATAATTAAAAAAAAAAACACCCAAGCATTTTAGTTACCTTTTAAAGGAACTGGAGATACTGACCAAAATAGAGAGAAGATGATACAAATGTCTGTACATTTTATGCCTTGTATACAATTGTGGCTGGAAAATCAAATTATTGAGCAAGAGTCACCACCATAATGGGATTTCAAGGAACAAGATAAAAGTAAAAAAAAAAAGAAAAAGAAAAAGAAAAAGAGGTATTTTTATATATTTGCTTGCTGGATAGAGATGCAATTTTTGCCCTTCAGAATGAGAACTAGATTAGAAATTGTAGTGAGTTTTGTTTATTAACTCAATTGTAAGCTTTTTAATATTACCTTACTCAATTTACTTAGCTCTTTGTGAATATATTACTAAACATACAGAAAACTTTTGCTTTCACATAAAGAGATCATCAGTTGTCTTCTCCTGGGACTCAGCTGAACAATGTATTTCTGAAGTGACAAGAAAAGCTTTGGAATGGAGTAGGCAAAAGTCCTAAAGAGTATAGTTGAATGGCCTGTGGATGTATATAAAGCACATCAGGCCATTTATAGAAAGAGAAAAGTCCTAGTAATCCTCAAATGACCAAAAGACTAGATGTGACTTATTTCCTTTCTAAAGTGTTCCGAAATGGTTGTCCTAGATTTTCCTGATTGCATTTTTCTATTTTAATTTGCCTTTTTAAAAAATTATTTATTTATTCATGAGAGAGAGACAGAGACAGAGACAGAGAGAGGCAGAGGCAGAGGCAGAAGGAGAAGCAGACTCCCCACTGACCAGAGAGCCCAATGCGGGACTCGATCAAGGACCCTGGGACCAGGCCCCGAGCTGAAGGCAGACACCCAACCGATTGAGCCACACAGGTGCACTTAACTTTCTATTTTTAAAGCCCAGTGACACCAACCCAGAATCTTTCAAGAGCATGGTGCTGAACAGAATCACAGTTTAAAGTCTAAAACTCATAATAACTTTACAGAATATCTGAAATGAAACTATAGGACGTGTCATTCTTCCTTTTGCTGGATGAAGGCAGAAGGGAAGCAAAGGGGGCAGAGTAATCCACGTAAAGGCATCCGAGTCCCGAGGCTGGCTGGCACTTCACTAACGGACAACAGTGTGCATAAAAATAATTAATCATGTGGAGAAGGCACTGCCAAGGTTAGAAGCGAGGTCTCTGGTTTTTAATGGAAATGTTCCATGCGTGAACTAAAAGAACAGCTTCCTTAGCTCAAGCATTAGGGCATCTGTCATACTTAGCTCAGAATAGTTCAGGAGTTCAGTAAAATATCAGATAGAGTTCAGCACTTTTATTTCTCGGGGTATTAAAACTATATATAATAAGAAAAAAAGGGGTTATGATGAACTGCCCAGCATAATGGGTGGGACATCAAGAGGCCGGTTTCGAATTTCTGAAATCTCAGGGAAGAAAATTTCCCCTGTGACAGCTATTTCATTTCGTAGGGTTCTTGTGGTGGTTGTTTTATGGGTGCTTCTCAAAACAGTGAAGTAAATGGCAAGCAAGTGCATAAGGAGAGTCAGGCTCTGAACTAGGAGGAAGGGAGCTTGAGTCTATTTCTGTGCTTTTTATTTATTTAATAAACCTGCCCTTCCCCTCCCCCACCTCTCTTAAATAAATAAATAAATAAATCTTTAAAAAAAAAAAAAAAAAAGACTGCAGATTAGGCTTTTCACAGTGTCACCACAACTTACTTTTCCAGTTTCATCAATAATCATCCTTGTTACACCCCTCAAACCCTAGTCTTTTTGAACTGCTCTTTTTGTCCTTAACAGGAAAAACAGGAATTTTTTTGCTTTTGGGAATCATGAAATATTCCTTCCTAAAATCTTCCAATAACTTCCCCAAACTTTCAGAGTCAGATGGACCAAGAGACATTTTACTGTGAAAGATTATATTCAGAATTGTATTATATACATATTATATAATATATGAATAATTATATTCAGAATTATCTATCATCGGTGATAGATAAAGTTTGGGGTCTTGAGAAATAAAAGTGCTTTACAGTGTCTGATCACTTACACTTGATTGGAATTTTCAGGGTATGGCATAAGTAGTACAATAAGGTGATAGGCTTAGATGGAAATTGCAAGTGTAAAATAGCATCCAAATTAATTCCCTTTACCCTTGATGCCCTTAAAATAGCACAACAGTACTTTCTGAAGTCTGGGCGGTTTTTTTTTTTTGGCTCCTGGAGAAAGTGTAGACAGGTAAACGTGGAGTCTTTTGGGGAAGCAACTGAAGGTGAAATGGGATAGTCCTTTCTCTGTGGCTACTTATGGAAAACTACCTTTTGGGGGCCCTACCCTGGGGGTGGGACGTGAGGGTTTCCAGTGGGCTGGGGCCCCCTGAGGGGTGTAGGGTGGAAGGGATTCCTGGAAAGAGCATGACCTGTGCTCCCAGGGCTAAAAGCACCGACTCAAAGCCTGGACTTCCTTGGTCCATCAAAGCTGATGAACACACTCCCCATCTAATCATGAGCTTCTTTCATTCAGTCTAAGGAAGCACTAATTCCTGTATGTGGTTCATACACTTGCCCTGGGAGAATTTTGCTCCAGAAGCAGGATTCTCTACAGAAGTGGCCAATGTTGGGATGAAGGTATGGGATCCATGGAGGGCTGATTGTGGGTCAGGACCTCTGTTTGAGACGGTGAGAGAGGAATGTGTGCATCATAATTAGCACAGAGGTTGTAACACGGGAGGATTAAAATGCCACTGGAATTTTCAAATATACAAATTGGATTTCACGCTCCTGACTCATTTTTAGTCTTGCAAACACCCGCAGGGCTGGACGGCGGTATTAAGGCCTTCGGGTCGTTCCTGGACGGGTTAGGCTAACTCTGCCCTCTGCCTGCCCACCTCCCCTCCCCCCACTGCAAAGGCAGAGGGGTGGCGAGAGCGTATCTGGGCCCAGACTGAAATGGTAACTCTAGGTTCCCACTAAGTCTCTTGGACAGAATGGTCGAAACCGCGAGTGCTGAAGCATTCTTCTTTTCCTTGTGGGTGTCCATCGGCTTTGGATTCTGTTTTTTGTGGTTTGAGATTATTGATAATTATCATGGGAGGGGAGAGTGTTTCTTCTCTGAATCGAAGGCACACCGAGAGCACCACATGACTTGCAAATACTTTTCTTTGATTTGTCGAGATAGCAGGCCCCAAAGTGCAGCTATGGGGAAGGTGAGCGGAAGGTGATCAATTTTTTTATCCAATAAGTCCTTGTGTTACTAGGTGCTGTGACTCCCTGTATGGCCTGATCCTCCGCTTGGTGGAGAGATTACATATTAATGTCTTGAGAGAGCTGGAGAGATAGGGCTGAGCAATCCGGAAAGAAACATGAGAGGATTTGCATGGACTTAAAAAGGCTGACTCTTTGAAATACTCAGAGTTTTCCAAAGCCTCAATTAGCTCAGATAAAAATGCAAATCAAAGAAAAACTTTCTCGATCTTTTAATATATAAATTCATAACTCAGTTTCCCGGCCCATCCTTTAGGCGCCCCCACCTCCCTGCCCACCATAAGCAGGATGATAAGTTTACAGTTTGAAGTTTACCTATTATTTTTAGAAGATGGTTTTTGGGGAAAAAAAGAAAAAAAGGAAGCCGTGATTTTAAATACACGTGTACTTGAGATCCTTTGAGGAGAAGCTTAAGATGCACAGAGTACACAGTGATTGGAATTTTATATAAATTTTATTAGCTCAAACATTAAAGTCTGACAGTTATGAGATTCAAATACTGTCTCTGCCACTTACGTATTTTGCGACCTTGAACAAGTTTACCCATCTCAATCTTCTTATCCTCACCTGTAAAATGGGATGTTAATGGAGCCAATTCTTAAGTTGTGTTGTTATGAATAAGTGAGATAACAAATTAAAAAATGCCTCGTATACTGTAGGGCACCTGAGAACATTCTACAAAATGTTGGCTATGTTTGTAATTGCCGTTGTCATCATTATTTTTATTCCCCAGCTCTGTTTTGTTTTCTTCTCTAGTCCAGAATTTTCTCCACCCCGTTCATCAAGGAGTACGTTGAATTGAATTGAACACAGAAATAGCCTCTTGCCCAGTTTTCATCTACAACATCTGCCGTGACCCATACTGTCTACTTCACAAATTTCTGCTCAGCCGCTTGCCACCATCCAAATACTCAGACTTGTCACCTATGCACACTGACATTGCATGTTGAGCAACTGGCTGGCTTTTTCTTGTTTCCTCCAAATTTTTCATTTTTTGTTTCTCCAATGCATCTTTCGATTGAGTTTGTTTTCCATCATAGTTATATGGGATCTATAATGAATATTTAATTGCTTTACCCTTCTTTCATCTGAATTCTATTAATTAAGCTGGTATATGTTTCCCTTTTCCCTGGTGTTTCTGAAGCAAACTTTTAACTTGTAGCTGCTCTCCATTAAAAAAAAAACAAAACAAAAACCAACCCTGATATTCAGTTGCCCCTTCTTCCTCTTCCCTCTCTCTTGTCTGCTTTTCCCTGGACCCCAATGCGAAGCAGCGGAAGCCCTCTGCCTCGCGGCTGCAGCCCGCCCAGCTGTGTCGGAGCCCTCCCATCGTGAGAGAGGGGCTTGCCAGAGACTTGTTCTAACACAGGGCTATTGCTTGTAATCCCTTCCCATGCTGAAAGCATACAGAGTACATTCTCTACCTTCCTTGGGTGCATAATTACTTCCCCTTGTGTGGCAGAGCTTCCTGTCGGACAATCAGAGAGCCGCGGTGTTCGGCAGCCAGCTGATGAAGAGTGTCTGCCAGCATCCTCCTTCTATGAGGCTATTATGCTGGAGAAAAGGTTCAGCAGCCCAAGCATCAGCTCTCAGACGCCAGGTTCAAATGCCGGCTTGGCCATTTGTCCACACGTAGTGTTTGAGTAACGCTCGTGCGGTTGTGTTTGGGGAGGGGAGGTGTTGCTAAGCAAGAGCACGGCTGCAGCTCTGCTTCAAGTTATCCTAGGGCTAGGAAGCCATTTATATTATCTTTGCATCGTAGACATAATAGCTGGGATTTTTTTCCCCTATAAAATATTATTCCATGCATCTCAGAACTTCACGTCTTCAGAGAAATCCTTTAACTTTCCACCTGCATTTTTCTTCTGTTGCAGATGGGAACAATGTCATTTTTGCCAGTCCCTAAGTGGAGTTGGGGGAATCCCTCAGTTATTTCTAATGTTAGCAGGATATAGAATCAGGAAAATGCCTGCACCACCATCGTCAACTGCTGATTTATGTTGCTTTTGTGGCATCCCTCTTGACTTTCACGTTGTGGTAAGTAACCTGTACAAGGCCACATAGGACACAGCTGCGATTTGAACTTAGCCTGTGCATGGTGTCCCCACCACCTCGAGCGGCTCCTGACATGCTTCTATGGACAGGGAGCCTCAGCTTCTTGGGAAACTTCCGCCAAGTCAGTAGCTCAGTGCTGGTCTTAGCAGGAGGCTAGAATTGGGGTGAAGGCAGCAACTCACTGGAGCGCAGAAAATATCCTGAGTCAGGGATTCTTCTCCCACTCTGAGCCCTGCCCTTTCTAAAGACAGAAACTGTTTTTATTTGCATTTCAGCCTTTAAGTTAATGGGAATTAATACGTGTACAAGAACTTCAGAAATTTCCCAAAGGCTCATTATAAATTTAGTGTAAAAAGAGCAGTGGATATTTTTTTTAAAGACAGGGCTCTCATTAAATTTTTAGGTTATTAATAAAAACATTTTTATCAGGGCAAGTTTAGCGTGAGTGCTGGGATGAAGATATCAGTGAATGTACCTCCGTCAAATTCTATGGACTCCTACAAGCCATTTGTGCGTGTGTGGGCCTGCGTGGGCGCATGCGTGTGAGTGTTCACGTGTGTGTGTGCGCATGTGTTGGTGGAGCGGAGAGGAGATTGGTGAGAAGTACTAAAGGCTGCCGGAAAAGCACATGTACATGATGTCCTTTCATTAGGGAAAGGGGCCCCATCTAATTGTTTTATCTAATCACCTAAAACTTCCTCTACTATCACAGGATGCAGCCAAAAAAAAAAAAAAAAGCATTTAGTGTATATAAAAACAGAAGTGAGCGTCTGCTTATTTGGGAATTTATATCTGTTTATTCATTTATGACCACCAGCCAGGTAGCCTGATCGATGATAATAGGAAAGCTTTATGAAGAGCGTTACCCGCGCCAACTGCACTGTTTCCATAGAGAATAAATGCACAGAAGTAAATCTTAGAACAAACAGGGAAGTGGTTTAACTTATGCTCTAACCATCTTTGAATATAGGCTTCTTCCGGCTGGGCCTCTGTGGGCTTTCCCTGGGCTTCACATCACTGTGCTTAGGGTCAGAAGGTACGTCCGAAACACCAACCTCCCACTGCACACGTGGCCTTTCTGTGAATCGCAAAAGGCCATGCTGGATATGCTTGCAAACTCCGGTAACAGAGGTTCACCCCTCTGCTGGGGTGCTTGTGCTGCTATGAGACCGGGGAGAAAC
Organism: Procyon lotor; assembly: GCA_028646535.1. Classification (NCBI taxonomy): domain Eukaryota; kingdom Metazoa; phylum Chordata; class Mammalia; order Carnivora; family Procyonidae; genus Procyon; species Procyon lotor. The sequence continues at coordinate 22,232 of JAQQSY010000181.1, read as the reverse complement.
TCTTTGTCACAGCGCCCCTCACCATGGGGAGGCCTCTCCCTTCTGCAGCTTCTACTTGTGCTCGCCAGGGCTAGTGCTCTGAGCAGCCCGGAATGGCTCTCATAGCCGTTACATAGCACGATCAAGCTATGGGACGAGCCTCTTGGCTCCTTCAACTAAGTTATCTCCCTGGGGTTAAATGGCCCCAGGTCCCTTCACCGTTCTTTCTCATACGTTCTAACTTTTAGAATTCTTGACATTCAAGTTGTGTCCTCTCTAAAAATCCTACAGCCCGACCACACTTTTCCCAAAGTGTGACACCCAGAAGGGGCCACCCTAGGCCATACGAGGTCCACGGGATCACTGTGATCCTGTCACTCACTTGTGTCTGAAGTCTGGAGCTGGGGCCTGAGCTGCTGCAGCAGAGAGTAAGGCTGTGGTGTCTCACGGGCAGGAATGGGCCTGGGTCACAGGAGGCAGATAGCAAACGAACAGAGTTGTACACGTGTTCTTAACAACAATGGCCTCACTTCAAAAACCACCAGTGTGTAAGTAAGCATCTTCCCTTCCTGTCTGCAGCTAGATGGCTCTCTGGAATCTAGCAGGTGTTCTGTCTGTCTTTTTCAGTTCAAACAGCATCTTTCCATCTCCATTCCTGATGCCAGTCCAGCTTTCTGAGATTATCCTAAGTTCTCTTGTCCTCCAGAACTCCAGCCACGCCGCCTGGTCCTGGGCCACACGCAGCCCTGAAGAGCGGGTTGTCTACTCTTCCTGCAGGTCACTGTCCAAGGTGTCGACTACAATAGGTCCTTACATCACACTCATCAGTCCACTGGTCTCCTCTTCACCCTAGTTCTGACTCTGGTTGATTACACCATGAGGTCCACTGCGTCCACATGGGAACCACAAGCACTTTGCTATTGTCCTTCTAAAATAAAAAAATTCAACAGGTAGCCATTCCTTACAATCTAACGTGGAGTCATTAAGAATCAATCAGGCCTCTTTTGGAGTGCCTGGGTGGTACAGTCGGTTAAGCGTCCAATTCTTGATTTTGGCTCAGGGCTGGAGCTCACGGTTGTGAGATTGAGGCCTGCACCAGGCTCCAAGGTCAGTGTGGTGTCTGCTAGAGTTTCTCTCTCCCTTTGCCCCTTGTCCCTGGTCTTTCTCTCTCTCAAATAAATAAATAATTCTTAAAAAAAAAAGAGAAAATCAATTGGGCCTCTTTCAAATGTCACACATTATATTGGGTGCCGGGGACACAGTGATAATCGAAAGGGACAAAACTCCTGTTCTCATGGAGTTGAGGAGCTAACACAAATAATTGCCATTATTAATTTCATTTCATTTCAACTGTGACTGGTGTTATGAAGGAAGTAAGCAGATTGATGAGAGAGTTCTGGGTGGAACCTGCTTTATACAAGGCGGGCAGGGCCTTGCGGAGTGACTCTAGGGTGAGAAGGCACAGCAGAGAAGAGAATTTGGGAAAAGCATCCCAAGCAGAAGGAACAGCTGCAGTCCAGCAGGTAGGCTGGGATTTGTGTGTTCCAGGGAACTGACGGAAGGCCAGTGTGACTGGAGCAGGGTGAGAGCCTTATATGGGTTTCACCTGGAATGCAACAGGAAGTCACTGAGGAGTTCACCTAGTGAGCTCAGTATGGCCCACTTTGCATTTTTTGAAGGACCCTTTGCTGTATGATGATCGCACTGGGGAGGGAGGAAGGTCAAAGGGGGAATACCAGTGTTAGAGCTCTGTGATAGTCTAAGGGAAGCAAGAAATGGCTTGGACAGGTTGGTGATAGTGGAGATAAGAGGATAGATTTAAGATGTATTTTGGACGTATCCTGCTTACAGACTACGTGTGAGGGGTGAAGGAAACAGCAGAGTTAGGGTGATTTCAGCAATTCTAATTGCTGGAGATGGGGATGGGAAGATTGGAAGAAGAATTATTTTGGGAGGGAGGGTGGATGTCAAGAGTATTCATCTGGGACCTGTTAAGTTTGAAAAGAATCTGTGAGAAGAGCAAAGAAAACTAAAGAAATGGATCAGATAGTTTTAATTGCCAGAAACAATTAAAACTGTGCAGGGAAATAAAGCTTACCTCATGGCTTCGACTTGAATAATACAGAGTCAAAATAACGTCCATGCTGGATATTAATACAATCAAACATCGAAAATAATTATATTGCGCGGGTGGGACGTGAGAAGTAGACATCTGTGTACGGTGGAGACTAGGAAGGAAAGAGTGTGAGGTGCTAACCTTCCATGTGAGGAGTCAATAGATAAGGTCCAGAGCTGGAAAAGTCAAGTAGTAGCGACATAGCATATTATTTGAAATATGGAGGTAAATACCAAGAGAATCAGCTACAAATGTTAAAAGTGGTTACTTCTGAGGAAGGAGAAATTGGAGGTGGTGGGGGAAGAGGCTAAGAACAGCCGATTATTAACAAAACTTATAGACCGGGGTGAATATTTTAAGTATGTGCATATAGAAAGAAATTGAATAAAAATAAAAGCTTAGAAATTTTAAGAGAGCCGATTGGCTCTACAAGGATGACAGGATAGCCAGGCCTATAAACATGCCTAAATTCCAGGGTGAACCTAGAACTTGTGCAAAGCTAAAAAGAAGGATGCTTTCACTAGAAATGCTCCCAGAGATGTTACAGCTCATTTACTTCCGATAAGGGTCCTATAAAATAGATATTTGTGTCGTTATTTTACAGATGAGAAAACTGAGGCTCGGTGAGATTAACTTGTTGGAGATCACCATTCATTCATTCACTTACTCAATAAGTATTCGCAGATCATCTCTTTTGCACTAACCAGACTAGGATGTAGCCACAGATTTTTACTCTAGAGAGTCTATGTTCTCTCCCTTATGCCATTTTGTCTCCCATGAAAACAGGTCCCCCAAACTAGAGAAATCCCATGGATAGATTCTTTAAGAGAATATGATTTTAAGGGTAATGGGAGGTTTAAACAAATACATAATTCAGTCTATGCAAGTGAGACTTAAGTGAGCAGGAAATGAGATTGAAAGTTAAAGCACACAAAGTAGCTACAAAATTCACTCCCTCATGAGCTCAGACTTTTTAACATACCAAATAAACCAGAAAGAGCTCATGACCAAGAAAAAGTACAGAAGATAGGCGCAAACCTTTAAGATTTGAATCAGAATGGTATTGGATCAATACAAGATAAAGTTTTATTAATGTTTAAGATCACCACAAATGGCTAGGAAAATTGTGGATGTGCTGCTGTTCAAAGATGCTGTGATGTTAGCAGATATCAAAAAAAGGGCCGGTCTATTCTTTTTTTTCTTCTTTTAAAAATTTATTTATTTGTTTGGGGGAGAGAGAGAGAGAGAGTGCGCACAAATGAGAGCACGTGAGTGGGAGGAGGGTCAGAGGGAAAGGGAGAGAAGCTGACCCTGGGGTGAATGCGGAGCCCAGTACACGGGGCTCCACGCTACCGAGGACATCTTCATCCCAGAGCCCTTGGTGGCAATGTGGCATAGTTATTCCTTTGGTTATCTGCAGCTACAAGATGACCAACATGACAGGTACCAAGGTGAACCTCGGTAATCAAGAGGAGGGACTCCTGGAATGTAGTTGAAAGTCCCTTTTGGAATCCTCAGGTCTGTTTCAAAGGAGTCTGGGGAGAGCTGTGGTTCTTAAGAAATTGATGGAAGCAGAGTCATGAATGTTCTATTTCCTCACTATTGTTACAAGTCTTCGGTCAAACCCATTTTTCATTTTCAGAGATATTCTTGTTGGTGAGCCTATGATACTAATACCTAATCTGTATTAATGGTTTAGGTACTATTCATATTTTAACGGAGCTTTCCTATGGGATGTTTCAATCCAAAAGATTGAGTCCTTAGCGGTGAAAATTTTGGCTTTAAAGGTGTAAGGGTATGACTTAGCAGAGGACCTTTCCCCTCTGCTCCTCCTAGTTCTCATAACTGGTGTCCTGTCTCTGCTTGTCATGTATTTTCATAATGAGTCTTTGGATCTCCCCTTTGGATCCTTCTCTTCACTGAGGTCTTTGGATTATTTTCGGGCTTTCACAGTGCTCTATGTCAATTGAGGTAGGAGTATATGGATGCACTTGTAAGTTCTAGAGACTCATTTCCTTCCTACTATTTAAAGAGGTACAAAGAACACACTAACTGGATTGACTTCATGTTTCAGATGTTTAACAAATGTTATGAGCCACGGTGTGTATCTCAATTGTATATTTATACAGTTGAGCACGGTGGAATGTGTCTTCAGGGTACTATTGTAAACAAGCTGTCTAGCTAACTGGGTTATCTTGGGGGAAAGAAAACCCACTCTTGTTGCACGTGCCATTTACAAACCTTGTAAGAGACAGTCACTTATCCAATCGACCGTGCACTTTTAAAGACATGAAGCACTGTGATATTTGTTTAAAAATCCAAAGCTTAGACTTTTCCCTGCTTAGCATTTTGGGAAAGCTATCTATTTTAAAAATTAAAATTCAGTCAATTAACAAATTGCCTCAAAATGTTTACAACTGTAACTATTTTCTTACTTTAAAAAGATCAAATGAAATTGATTATATAGTGTTGAGAGTAAATATCAGGCTTTTAGGTAAAGCTAATATGTGCATTTTCACACTCATCAGCTTTTATAGAAAATAAGCAGCAATATCTCAAAATCCCACATGCCTCTGGTTAAATCTAAATTCATTTTATCTGAAACATAGAATACTGGAATTTCTAAAAAAAATTTTACTCGTTACACCTAACTTGAAGGTTTCCTTGTTAGGAGAGTTAATGGAGTAGAGGATCAGCCTCAGCAGAGTTTGGAGTAGAAGAGACAATAGCCAAGGGTATGAGAAAGGCTTCCTAGAGGAAGGGAGGTTTGAACTAGGCCTTGGAGAATAAAAAGAATGGACTCAAACATGAGGACATTCAGGAAGGGAAAAAATGTAGGCGTATCTGGGAAATAATGACAAATGCAATCGAGAAGAATGTATTTAAGTGGTGGGTCCAGGGAAGGATCTTTCATAGCAATCCTGGAAAGACTCTGCGGTAGAGGTGATTCATTCATTTGCTTATTGATTCATCTTCCCAGGATCTGTTTACTGAGCACCTCCTACATGCCAGGTACTGCAGTAGACAATGAGAATATAAAGGAGGGATGTATGAAATACATGATGAGAGGCCTCCAGACAGAGTATAGCGACACCCACTAGTAGAGGGTGGACAGGAAAGGGTGAAGTTCTTGAGCATTCAGAAGAAATTCACCATTAATACGTGCAATGGAAAAGTGCCTTGCTCCATGGCCTGAGGAGTTAAAATAAGCCTAAGTGGACAAACATTCCTATAGCAGTGGCTTCCATTCATTACTTCAACAAATTTTGATGGAGCCCCCCTCTCAGGGCCTAGTGCTATGCTAACCGGGGAAGGGATTCTGAACTGCTAAAATGGATAGTGAGGAAGGCAGAGAGCTCCCTCCCAGGACGGGTTGCAGAAGAGCAGGAGCCCGTCTGGAAAGGTTGGAGCTCAGGGCACGAAGGGCCTGTGACCTCTTTTGATGGGGCAGGAAGCTCTCAGGGCTCTTGGAGCCCTCAGGTCATCATTATGGACGTTGGCTCTCTTTGAACTACAGATTTGCAGAAGTGCCAACTATTAATAGACAGTAGAAAGCAGAGTTTACTGTAATAGGCTGACAAATATAGATCTGAGATATCATTATACTGCCAATTTCTCTTCTGCCCGCAAAAGCTTTGTTGGCCCTTGAGCGCCTTCCTCTCTATCGCTCAACGGAACCAAATGGCTGGGTACAGAGCGTACTCCAGCTCTGCCTGCAAACAAAGCTAGGACACCAATAAGAAATCAACTCTGGTATTATAGGCCCAGTTTCTTATTTCCATTTATTTATTGTCTGATTTTTTAAAGGACCCGACAGAATTCTTCTCCATCCTTTGCTCCCATCTCCCCTCTGAGCAGCCCAGAGCGTTTGGACTTGCATTTATTTTCATGCATGATTTACAAGCTTTCTCTTTGGGAATTTTGGAGCTAGGTCACTCAGAGAGAATCCTGAAGTCATGTCGGGGAAAAGATATACTTTTATTTAATGGAGCAATAAACTGGTTATGGAGTCTCCTTAGAACTTTTTAAAAAGATTGCTGCAGGCAATAGTTTGAATGTCTTCCAAATCCTGCACACGACTTTTTCAGTCTTAAATAATTATAGAGCTGACATGTTTTTGTGATTATCCCAGTGATAGACTCACCCAGGAATAGAGGGAAAGACTCTTACAACATTGTCCTCTCGGTGATTCCTTACATGCATGAAGACTAAAATAAAGTAGTTAAACTTGAGGTAGTTTTAGCTATAACCTGAAAAGAATAGTCAAATGATCCTCTTCCTCTGCTTGTGAAAAAGCTAAGATCAATTTCAGATATATATTTTTCAGGGCAATATTATGGGATTTAAGTAAACACAAATGCAGAGACATAGCACTGTGGGTTTTTAAGTGAATGGTAAATGTCACTTTGGAGTTTCTCCCATAGAGTCGAATTGCTTATCTAGAGGAAACCATGGTAGAATCATGGCTTGGGACCCAAAAACACTCTTCCCTCACAGATCTATTTTCTATCACCTCAACTCTGCCCTCTACTTTGTTACAAAATATTTAGTTTTGTTTTCCTTGTAGACTTCCTTGCCTGTAGGTATTTTACAACATTGTGGTAATACAATCTTTCCATGGTTTGCACTTTTTTCATTTTAACCCTGAATTTGAGGACTATTTTTCCAGTCTTTACCTCGGTAAATCGATTTTTTTATCCACTTATATAACACTGAAGGATTTACTTTGAAGATTTCTTTTTTAGTAATGCATTGTGAAACGAGAAGATATCATTCATATTGCAAATGTGAGAATATTTCTGCTAGAAAACAGTGAGAAAATAAGAGGCTCAGAAATCTGCCATTAGTGATGATGTGAAGGATATCTTGTGTTTGTTGCATTTATTATTTGCTCGTGTAATGGACACTGTTGAAATATTATATGTGCCCGTGAAAATACTGGCTGAATATGAGAACTGGATAAAAACCGAAGAAGATAATGTGACCTTTAAACCTTATTTAATGGCAGGCACTCATGTCTGAAGAGATGCTGGTGAATAATTGTTGTTCCTGTTTATCACATGCTGACAAGGGCCAGGCATTGAGAAGGATGCTGTGAATACCACGGTGAGCAAGATAAAATCTCTGACGGGAAGGGCTTGTCATCTAGTGGGGAATAAACCATCACAGTACTGTGAGATGAATTCTATGATGAGAAAGTACCAGAAGGTACCTGGGAGTTGGAGGGTAATTCAGTTGCAGGGAACAGCAAATAATTGCTAAAGGAAGTAATGTTAAAGCTACGGTGGTGGGCGTAACTCCAAGAAGATCCCCGGCGAATCAGGGCTGTGTGGAACGCCCCTCCCTCGAGTGAGGGCGAGACCTGTGATTTACTTCTGCCAGTACAATATGGCAAAGGGGATAGGATATTATTTCTGTGATTACACCGCATTGTATGGCAAAGGTGGAGGAAATTTGTGCATGTAAGTAAGGCTCCTAATCAACTGAGTTTAGGTTAACTCCACCGGAGGCTATCTTGGGTGGGCTGACCTTATCAGCCAAACTGTTTAAAAAAGACCAGAGGCCAAGGAGATGTACCTCCTGGCTTTGAAGCAGTAGCTGTTTCCACAGGGTCTGTGAGTGGGCCATATGGTGAAGAACTGTGGGGGTCTCTGGAAGGTAAGAGAGGTTCCTGGCTGACAGGCGGCAACAAAGTAGGAACCTCAGTGCTACAACCACAAGGAGTTACATTCTGCCAGGAACCACACAAGCTTGGAAAAGGACTCTGTGCTCCAGAAAGCAATGTGGCTCAGCTGACACCCAGATTTCAGTCAGCTGACATCCTGGGTAGAGGCCCCTCTGTGCTTGGCTGCACTGAAACTCCTGACTCAGGGCCAAGTGCAAGGTGACCCGTGGGTGTTTTAGAAAGCTAACTTTGTTACGCAGCGTTAGAAAGCTAATACAGTAGCGATGTGACTACTGCTATTTGATGGGAAAAGAAGGTTCCAGGATTTTAGTAGAATAGGTAAAATCACAGGCTCTGTGGTCAAGATTAACTTAGCTTCTTATTTAGCCAGCTGACTCTGAGCAGGTTACTTAACTTCTCTTTTCCTAATTTGTAAAATGGATATAATCCATCACCCTCTTCCTTATCATCATCACTATCATCACTACCACCCATCACCATCATCACTATCATCACTACCACCCATCACCATCACCACCATCCATCACCATCACCATCATTACCATCACCATCACCATCACCATCACTACCACCACCACCACCACCCATCACCATCACCCATCACTATCACCGTCACTACCCACATCACCATCATCATCATCATCACCATCACCACCATCCATCACCATCACCATCACTATCACCATCACTACCACCATCACTACCACCATCACTACTACCATCCATCACCATCACCACCACCACCACCCATCACCATCACCCATCACTATCACCATCACTACCAACATCACCATCATCATCATCACCACCATCCATCACCATCACCATCACCATCACCATCACCATCACTACCACCATCACCACCACCACCCATCACCATCACCATCACTACCACCATCACCACCACCACCACCCATCACCATCACCCATCACTATTACCATCACTACCAACATCACCATCATCATCATCATCATCATTATCACCATCACCACCATCCATCACTATCACCATCACTACCAACATCACCATCATCATCATCACCATCACCACCATCCATCACCATCACCATCACTACCACCATCCATCACCATTAACATCACTACCACCATCACCACCACCACCACCACCATCACCATCACTATCACCATCACCACCATCCATTACCATCACCATCATCATCACTATCACTACCACCATGACCATCACCATAACCACCATCACTACCTATCACCGTCACCACCACCCATCACCATCACTACCATCATCATCATCTTTATCACCTTCGTCACCATCATTATTCCCTTACAGGGTTGTTGTGAGGATTAAGTGAACTAAGTTGTTGAATGATTTTAAATAAGATCAAGGCCTGAACAGAGCCAGGATTCTAGTTTAGTCCCATCTGACACTGGGTTCCAGAATGTTCTTTTCAACTGTAATTTATATTGTCCTTCTCTAGTGTTATACATTCGCATTTAGCAATCTGACAGATATGAGTTTAAAATCTAGCTTCACCTTGGGTAATAAATTTTTGGCTCAGCTTCCTCTTATATAAGATATGAAATAATAGGACCCAACTTATAGAGCTATAAGGATGAAGTGAGATAATGTATATGAAGTGAGTAGCAAAGTATATACTTAAGCATTTCTTAAATTACTTAAATTGCTCGAGATGTTTATATGTATTATTATTTATAGATTTCACTCATCGTATATATGATACACATACATAATTATATCTACACATGTATGAAAAGCTTCTCTGCATAATGAATAGATTAAGAAGGAAAATTTAAAGATCATTGACACTAAGAGATATTTTATTTGGTCTGGAATACTTTAGGTCAGGTAACCATCAAGAATCAGTTGATATATTAGATGTTTGGAGATTATCCTTCCAATCACTGTTTCTTAATTTTAAAAATTCTTCACTGTAATTATTTCCTGCGTGTGTGAATGTACCGAGCCAACTGATTTATACCCCTCAGGTCCTTCTTCGCTGATTATATAATTATTTGTTCTTTAATTTTCAAGGGCTGAATCACTGCTTTCTATTTTTATAGGCTTCTTCTCCCCCCCCTCCCCCAGAAGAGCTTGCCTTGCTCTGTGAATAGGTCCTGGCAACGTGTAGTTGGCTGAAAACAAGCTTTTTTCACACAAAGTGGCTTATTATTAGTATAATTTTCTAAGCTTGGCCATTGCCACTGCTAGTCCAGAACAAGCCGAAAACTAGAAATGCTGGAAGTTATGATGAGGAATGGAGAAGACGTGTTTTATTTCCTGCCGGGGCTAAAGCAGCCCTTCCCGTGGCTGCTCTGCTTGTTTTATTGGCACTTCTGCTTCCTCTTTCTTTCTGTCTCATTGGTATAGACTATGTTTATTGTTATCTTACAAATTATCCTTCCACTTGGCATTTGCTGTTGCTAATTGCCTCCTAACTTTCTCCCCATTCGAGTAATAAGTGGCAATTTTGCATCCACCTCCATGCAGATATTATGGTTTCTTATCATTATTACCCCACATCTATTTCTCTCTTATACTCTATTTGACTTATATGTATATAATGTCTTTTTTACATGAAGGAAGCCGAAGCTATTTATATTCATAATTATTCCATCTTTTCAGGAGCCAGGCACAACAAGCCTATTCAATGTATTCTGTAGGGCGATTTAGATTAGGGAACTGAATTACAGTTACTAACATTTTCAATAAAGTTTGAAAATCGTGCAATTGTGCAAACATCTCAGAGCCTCTTTATCACTTCTGTCAGGGCAGGAAGCGAAAGCCTATATTTGCTTTGGGAGAACTGGGTAAGATCCCTGAGTGCCAGTGGAGAGCTGACGTTTTTAAAGGGGGACCCTTTAGTGGTCGTCCAGGGGGCACATTTCAGACTCTTCAACTGATGTGCCCCCTGACTGATAGCATCTCCTTTCCTGGTGCAGTTTGGGCCCGGGAGAGCCAAGAGACAAAAAGCAATAGAGGGCAGTGTTTTTCTGCTCTAGGAGGGTTACAGAGAACGTGGTCAAGTTATTTTTCTGCAGCTTATTTGAACCGGCATTTCTATCCATATTCACCTAATTTTGGATAAGAGAGGCCCCTAGGTATCCTGCAGAGGCTAGCGGATTGTTAGTGTAATCGCTATTGACGAGGCTGCTAGTTTAAGGTCTCTCTCTCTCTCTTTCTCTCTCCTGAGCTGAAATTGTTTTCCACTTGTCCTAACTCCAGGATCATCCCTTTCCAGCACGCCCTTTACATTGCTTCTAGAAGTCTCCATTTGAAACAGAAATAAATCTATGTCACCCCATGCTTATAACACTTGTCATCTCCCAACTGTTAAGAGGAGCTGATGCTCAAGAGCACAGCATTGGAACAATGGAAATTTGGCTGAACAACCTTGGACTAGTGATTGTGCTGGAGCCTTAGCTTCCTCACTTGAAAATAGGGGCAATGAGCCCTACTGCATAGGGCTACGTGCAGCCTAGAAATAACATACGCTGTGCTCAGCAGAGCCTCTTGTACAATGTGAGCTTTCAAGACATGCTTGCTCTTAGCTATTCTTTTTTAAATAGGTGTGATTGATTTCAAGTCAGTATTCCTTTCAGAAAAAGAGAAAGCATCAGGAGAGACAACTCATGTAATTTGGTCTCTTCCTCCAATCCATCAAAACTTATCATAATTCAATTGTAAAGCGGCTGTAATTCACTGCTCTGTTTTCTCATGTGCCAGGTTATTTTATATTCAAGTGATCATGACTATTAGAAGAATATTCCATTTTTAGAATCTGATTTCAGGGAGTTGACAGAAATGTCAACATAACATGGCCAAAAAGAAATACATAAACAATCAGATCAAAGAGACTCAGCCAGAAGAGAATCATATTCAGAGCAAGAGAGAAAAATGTTCAGAGGGAAATTAAAGAGGCTGACAACAAATTAAATATCGCCGGCAAGAACATTTTTATCTGGTGCAGGATGCTTTGTGGGTTCTGATTCTTCTTTTGAAAACCCTCGCTCCTATGAGTCCCTTTGCCTTTGCTGGCCTCCTAGCTGGGATGACCCAGAGTCTATTCACAACAACATCTTGGCCCATTTCACAACTCCTCTCCCATGGTTGTGCCCTCTCGCTGCCCCAGATGGTGTTGCCTGCAATTAGCACCTGACCTGTCCATTCTACTCCTTCACTCCAACTCTTCCTCTGCATACCACTTTCCACTACCACGAAATAGGAAATATTTGTGCATCATCTGTCTCCCTCCCTAAAGTGTATACTGTCCAAGGGCAGGATATTATAGACTGAATGCTTATGTTCCTTCACAATTCATAGGTTGAAACCAAAACCCCAATACAATGGTATTTGGGGTGGGGCCTTTGGGAGATGATTAGGTCATGAGGACAGAGCGGCCAAGAATGAGATTAGTGCCCTTATAAAAGGGACTCCCCTCATCTTCTCTAGCAGGTGAAGACACAGTGAGAAGACAGCTATCAGTGAACCCGGAAGTGGGCTCTCACCAGACACCAAATCTGCCAGCACCTTGATCTTGGACTTTCCAGCTTCCAGAACTATGAGCAATACATTTCCATTATTTATAAGCCGCCGGTCTGGTATGCTGTTACAGCAGCCCGAATGGACTAGACCTAGGGGCTTGATGTGATAAAGAGTTCTGTCCCTGGCCTCTACAAAGGGAGCGTGATACCATAGTGGGCAGCCAATAAAGACTTGTAGGATGAGTAGATAGAGAGTAAATTTAAAGTCCAAATCCCCGAAGAAATGTTTGATGAGCTTCTCCTCTACTTTGCCAGTTGTCAAAGAAAGCAATTTCTCATAGATTGGGACTTCTTCCCCCAAACAACTCTTTAGTGATGGAAAGAAAGCTGCCTGCGCATCTGTTTTCTTCACAGATAGTGTATGGCATTCGCTTAACGTAGTTATTAGCATTTAGTAAGTGTTCTTGAGTATCTATTATTGTAAGTATGATAGATTAAAAATGAGATTTCTACTCAGGAATGCAGCCTGCATTACCACAGCATGAGTCCATTGCTCACAGAGGTGTCTCTGACCACCGTCCCTTTGTCAGACTTGAGAGACCACCCTTGAATTGATTGGTTGAAAACTAGGAGGGGCCCCCTTGTCAGCACTGACAGAAGCTGCAGAGCTCCACAGTCCCCACTCCTGGGGGCTCTTCCAGCTCTGAAATTTGCAGCTGTTCCATCTGGCAGAGTTTTCAAAGTTCTCTCCTGTTTCTACATTCTCTAAAGTCGGCTGATTCGCAGCTCAGAGGGGCACAGGAAGAGAAGTTAAGAGTCCGGAGACGTGGGTTCCTGGTTTCGTCCCACTACGGTGTGCCCCTGGTTAAACCCCACTTAATCTTCTGGTTCCTCAATTTCCTAATCTGTGTATGGCAATAATGCTAGCTGCCCTACAGCGCCCCTGAGGAATGTCATGAGGAGAAAATGAATGGCAGCACCAAAGTATTTTTGACAAACAGAAGCACGAATCTCTTTCAGAAGCAGCATTCAACAGTGTGTTAGTTCTTTTCTTGCATCACCAGTGGAGACAAAGGAAAAAAAATACTCCACCTTCATTTCAAAAGGCAGTTCTAACTACGTCAAGGACACTCAAGAACCGTATCCTATGTTAATATTAGCTCTATCGGCATAGTCTACAAACCATTGCTTGATATGTACTTTAAACGTATAAATATGAATGACAGGTTACAAAAAATATCAGGACCAAGACAAGAGAAGAAACAAAAGAGACTCTGCGAAGATATACATGTCTCAATTTTGGTGTAAGTTCGTTAACAAACCACCGAAAAGAAGTCACATGTCTGAGATGTATCGCTCCCTCTTTCTCCATCTTCTCTCTCTTCCTGATTTCTCTACAGATTTCCTAGACTTTGCAGAGGCTCTTTTTTTTGCATATTAAACTTCAGTCAGCTTCAAACGGAAGCACAAAGAGCCCTGCTAAAACATTTTGCTCAATGAAGGATAAACTATATGACTCACTACGTTATTATTTTTGCAAAAAGCTATTATGTAAATATACAGGCTTATATGAGCTGAAATAGTTGGAAGCAAGGATGCAAAGAAAGGAAATACATACACATCTACCCAAGCTATGCACACGGCGGCCTGGGCTTAACAGGCAATTGCACACCCTCGCTTAAAGGGCAAAGAAGAAACCATATGTCTATTTTAGTGACTCCGTCCCGAAATGGTGCACTTATTCCTTTTATTATATTTTCAAATAAATACATATGGGACCCGTCAGATGTCAACAGTGGCTCAGAAAAGAGTATGAATTAGTCACACTGGCACACAGGGCTCGGGAACAATGAACGGTGCTCTGGAAGACCCTTGAATACAAGCCTATTTGCCTCTTAATCCAAATGAATAATTAATGATAATTATCATGCCGCAGTTATTATCTGTGATAATAATATATCCGTAAGGTGAATAAATTCAATCTGCTACTATGCAGAAATGGCAACTCATAATATTCTTAAGAAATACAGATATAATTATCAGTATTAATGGTCAAGGAAAGAAAGAGATTTTTATATAAAGAATTACAGCAAAAGGTCTACAGTAAGGTGGAAATGAATCCTCCTAGTAATATCTTTTTTCCCACTGCCATCACCACCATGGCCCTGCTGCGGTGATGTTGGGGTTCTTACTTTCCTGGGTAGGTTCCATTTAAGTAAAAGCTTTACTATGCACTTGTGCATTGCAATCTGCCCGTAACACTTCCATTATCGCTCTTTAGAAAATGACTCAGGTAAAGTTTAAGATCCTATAAAAGGGCATGTGAAACATCTTAGGATAGATGGGGGTGGCTGGGCCACCAACCTGACCATTTAACACTTAAAGGGGGGGAAAAACAACCAAAAAACCAAACCAAATAAAATGTGGAAAACTTGGTTATTTGACTGGGAATGAAGGCGGGGCAGTGCCTGTCCGGGCCCTTTGAGGGTGGAGGTGGTTCTTTTTAAAATGCTGCGAGAGCCTTGAGTCAACTAGAGAAAGGGAATGCGATAGTGGCACGTGACCCAGTCCCTCCTGGTCTATCCCAGCTCGTCCTGGGCAGACGGGCTGCCTGGCCCTCATCTTATGCACCTGTGTGTAAGGATGTGCAACACCCCCCCCCCCCCCCGGCCCCCCATGCTTCTGCTTTTAGTGAAAGGTCTATCATCAAGTAGAAATTACCCCTTTAGGTATCATTTCTTTAGTTTTGAAAAAAGTGAACGGTCGGGTAACCTCCATCACAATTTAGATACAGAATCTCCCCGTCACCCCAGAGCCTCACATACCGTGAAGTCCTTTCCCGTTTCTCACTCTCAGCCCGCAGGGCCCCCCCGCCCCCCTCGATCCGGTTTCTGTCCTCAGAAGTGTGCCTTTTTCAGAGTGTCAGAAAAATCGAGGCACGTAGCTTTCTCGGGCCGGATTTCTTTCCCTTGGCCTATTGCTTTTAAGATCCATCCGTGTGTCGCGCGTACATTGTTAGTTTGTTCTTTTTCATTGTCAGAGTAATACTCGGCTGTATGGTTGTATAGCAGTTTATACATCCAGGCATTGATTTATGGCGGTTGGCGTTGTTTCGAGTTTTTAACAATTACGAATAAGGGTACTTTAAAAATTCGTTTTAACAATTTTTAACAGTTTTTAACAATTACGAAAAGGGTACTTTAAAAATTCGTAATTTAACAATTACGAATAAGGGTACTTTAAAAAAAAAGATTTGTCCACACAAAGACCTGTGAAGCTCTTTTCACAGGTCTTTGTGTGGACAAATCTTTTCATATCTTGTGGGCAAATACCTAGAAATAGGATTGATAGGCCAAATGGCCAACGCGGGTCTAACTTCATCATTACCAAACTAATTTCCAAAGTGGTTGGAACGTTTTTCATTCCAGCGCGACAGTAGATGAGAGAGTTCTGGTTGCTTTCTTCCTCACCAATGCTTGGTACTGTTGGTTAAAAGATTTTTGCCATTCTGGTTGGTTTGTAGTGATAGCTAGTTGTCATTTTAATTTGTTTATTTCTCTAATGACTTGACCATGTGCAGCCTTTTTTTCAAGTATTGAGTTACCGTGTGTGAATCTTTGGTAAGTTGTTTGTTCAAAAGTTTTCCCATTGAAAATGATTTAACTGTATGTCTTTTTCTTATTAAGTCATGAGAGGTTTTTATTTGTTTTGGACGCAAGTTCTTCGCCCAATACATGTTTTGGAAATACTTTTTCCCAGTCTAAGGCTTATTTCATCGTTTTGTAAATAGTCTTTCAAAGAGAAGTTTCTAATTTCTTGATCCTGTCTGAATTTAGTAAGCCAGCTGACTGGGGAAATGGTGCAGACTGGGACACCTCCTGCTTCCCAAATAAATCACTTATATTTACTGAACACTAACTTCACGTGTTTAAGTTAAACGTATAAAAACATGGAAACACTCACTTAAGGAAAAAAAACAGTAGCAACAGTAATTCAGAAGCTTGTATGATTTAGTTAAATGCCATCCCATACTGTTATTTTGTCTTTTTATACACAGCTGTAGATAAATATTTTTACCTGGGAAAAATATCTCAGGGTATGTGTATTGCCATGAAAGTGAGGTTTCCTTTTGATAAAATATTATAAACTTATTTCAATTCTACCACTTGTAACCTTGATACCCTTGAGGTTTATGAAGAGAGGAAACATTACAGGTTACTTGGTATGTTTACTACATTAGCATTGAGAAAAGCAACTTTAATTTGACCTTGATGGAATAAGTCTAAAACGTTAGAAGAATAAAGGACAGTTAACTCCAGAGAATACTTAACACTGGATTTCTCAAAAAACATTTTATCAGAATAACATTTATAAGAAATTACTATGCTTTCCAGGTTTACTCTCAAAAGCCTCAGATTTTCTTGTAAAATATTTCATGTACTTCATCATTACTGATTGTAATCAAATGGGAAAAATGATCAAGCCCACTATTTGCAACAATGTTGAAAAGTCTCTCCTTTTCTCTATTTTTTACTACTCCTAAGTTATCTTGTATTCATTCGGTCTTTCCTAGAATATTTTTCTCAGAGGTTCTAAAAGTAATCCAGTTTCCATCCTCCAGGAACAAGAGTTTATCTTTTTTTTTTTTTTTTTAAAGATTTTATTTATTTGACAGAGAGAAATGCAGCGAGAGAGGGAACACAAGCAGAGGGAATGGTAGCAGGAGAAGCAGGCTTCCCGCAGAGCACGGAGCCCGATGCGGGGCTCGATCCCAGGACCCTGGGATCATGACCTGAGCCGAAGGCAGACGCTTAACGACTGAGCCACTCAGGCGCCCCCAAGAGTTTATCTTTATAGAATCAGATTTTCTTTGTCTTTTTTCTTTTAAAACAATTTTTGTGTCATAATTTTGTGAAAAAGTAGAAATATGAAGAAATTTGGAAAGATCAAATATTAATTGGTTGTCGTATTGGAAAGAAAAAAAAAATAGGTTGCCTTTTCTACCTTGATGAACTACCTACTTTCTGTTTTTACTTACTTTGAGGGAAAAAAAAAATAATCCCACTGTAGGAATGCTTGTTAGATGTTGGGAAGAGAATAACAAAGTAGCAGGAGTTTATTTTCTTGAGGCTTTTGTTTTTGACAACAGCAAAAGATTTAAAAAATCCTGTAGAAAAGGGTGTAGCTGTGCTCTGTTCGTGCCATTACGAAATCACTCCATTTCAGGTTTAAACTGACTTAGCCGAACTGGGAGAAAGAAACAAGTCATGGGAATCATAGCACACAAGTCTGACTTTCCTTAAACAAATGTTTGTTTTCTTAGTTCAGGACAAATTTAAGTTGTTATCGAGCCTAACAAATTAAAAATTCATCTTAAAATTGTTGATAATGAAATTTCAGTATCGGGGTGCCCTTCAATTGAGAGCTCCCAAAGGTAAGAGATGGTATCGAGTGCCCGATATTTAAATATCAGCTTTACAGGGGAAAAATTGCTTTTCTCTAAATTGTTTGAATAATTGATACATCAGTATAGAATCACAGATAATCAAGAATTGACTGAACTAGAGAACTAGAGACACCATCTTACCCTTTCCTTTCTTAGGTACAGAGAGATGAACAACTATCTGATTTTGAAAGATTTTTGAAAATGAATCCTAAATCCAGGTCATTGTTTGAATCAATTATTCAATAACACTCAAAGCCAGGAAATGTCTGAATCCAATGCCTTATGCTATGCCTTATGAATCCAGTGCTTTATGCCTTACCCCTGGCTTCGATCCCATTCTTCCATGACCCCTGTTCTCTGGGTGGGAGCCCTTTAGACACCTGAAGACATTGATTAACCCTCTCTCCATCTTTGTCCAGCCCTTTAATCTTCTTGGTGGAAGTGTTTGGAATCTTCCCTGAATTTTCCAACTCAGGCGGTAATGTAGGGCAGTGCATCTTGATAAGGTCTGACTAGAACTGATTAATATGGAGAAGGTGATTGCTTTTGTGCATCCTAATATTTGAATTGTTTTGTAAACATTACAGTATCCCGTTACTAACTTACTGCTAGTTTATTACTCACTGTGAGACGCTGATCATTTGATCCCTGCTGGTACTTAGTCATTTGTTTTTTAGCTTGTATTTTTGCATTTTGAAACTCCTTATTAGTTTCTCTCCTCTTTTTCACTCAGTCTGGTCACTCAGAAGTGGGATCGTATTCTTTGGTGTTTTGGAAAGTGCTATGATCTGAATGTTTGTATATCTCCCAAATTCACATCTTGGAATCCTAATGCCCATTGTGATGGTGTTGGGAGGTGGGCCCTTTTGGGGGTGATAGGTCATGGGGGGCTCTCAGGAATGCGATTAATACTCTTGTAAAAGAGAACCCTAACAGAACTTTCTAGCCCCTTCTATTGAGTGAGGATACAGCAAGAAGTCTACAACTCAGAAGAAAGCTCTCACTGGATGATACTGACACTTTGACCTTGAGCTTCCAGCCTCTGGGACTGTGAGAAGTAAATTTTTGTTGTTTATAAGTGACCCCAGCTATGGTATTTTGTTATACCAGTCCAAATGAACTAAGACAGAAGGGACTGGTGGGTTGGTAGAATTCTCCTTTTTTGCTGTGTCATCTTTCTGTTATTCACCAACACAGCATGGGAACTGGAGAACTAAAAAGGCTGGAAGATTCCCAGAAACCCTTTTGGCCCCTGAAAAGGGTGGGAAGGAAGCTGGACCACAGAGGCAGCCTTACGCCAGGTGTCAGGCCTGTCCCCGGGCATCTGCAAGCCTGAGCAGCAGGGAAGCTTCTCTTCGGGATGAAGAACTTGGGACTCTGAATGCTTCTGACAGACAGATTGAAGGCCGATCCATTAACCGGGTGGTTCGCTGGTTTACTCGCCTCTCCTAGTCTCAGAAACTTTCTACATGATCACGGCTGGGATTACAGAGTCAACTGTAGCTTACGGTCCAAATGTAGATCTGTGTAGAATAGATTTACTAAGAAAGTCCACTTGCAATATTGAGGCTAAGTGATATTAATAATATTTCTTTAATTTATCTGGAGAAACTATATGTTCTTTCTTAAATAGAAATGCTCTGTTAATCTGAGAAGTAGAATTTTTGGGAAATTCCCATAAATATTTGGTGTGAGGTTGAAGTAATAACTATGTCATCCCGAGGTGTTTTCATAACCTGCTACTAAGTGTGTTGCCTGACATTTGTGGCGATGATATCGTTGGGATAATGATAATCCAGGATTTAGGCTTTCAGGTAATGAATTTATCCTGATGTACTTCTGTTCTCTTATTTGGGAGAGTGCATTTGTGACTGAAAACAAAACAAAACAAAACACACAAAAAAACAAAAAACCTCTCATGCATGGAGATGAATTTGTAAGTTTATAGAGTCTTTTTCATTTAAAATTCTATTGGAAGACTATCTGATTTACATCTCATTTATGAGGATCTCTGGCTTTATCACCTGACTGGGCATGTTGAAAATATAAATATGTGCACATACACACCACATTTATAAATATATACTTGTCCTATATTTTGGTAAGAGGAGACGATCTGATGTACGGCACAGTAGCAAATGTCCAAAAGGTAATGCCGTGCTTTTTTGTGTCATGGCCCAGAGCAAGATAACCTAGCTTTGATTTTCATCATGGTTGTCCCTAGTCAAAACTATGTGATAAGCGAATTTGTATTTAGCTCTTTCCATCTTCCTCTCCTGATTCCCTTCCTTTCGTTGGCTTGACTTTGTGGTCCTCAGTCTTAGTATTCTCAAGCTGTTTGCTGTTTGCTTAGAATCTTCTAACTAAAGCATTACCACTTGGCCGGCCCTTCTTCCTAGTACACTATGCACCACTCTTTTCCTCTGCTGCATCTCAATGGATCTGCCCTATGTGTCTCATTTTTACTATTGTTAGATGGGGAGAGCTAATAGAATTATAAAAAAAAAAAATGTGAGCCATCGAATTCTTTACCAACAATGATTATTATTGTGGAAATTTAGATACCCTTGCAGGATCCAAGGGGAAGATATTTGGGGGCTAGAAAGTGATTTGGACTTATGTATGTCATGCTTGTAAATCCAAATACTTCCTTAACACATCAGAAGTACAGCTTGGAGTAAAGCAGGAAGGACAGTTGATTTCCAGGAGCCCATGATGCTCCCTCCTTCAAATGATGCTTTTCAGAAACATTTTAAATGCGTTATTCATTGACATGGTGATTTTTAAAACTTCCATGAAAAGACTTTAAAGAAAGCAGAGTAATAAAGAACAAAGTAATAAAGCTGTAGAGGGCCAACGGTCTTGCTTCACCAGTCAGGTGAGCTTCACCCTACCTGGCCTCACTTTGATGCCGGCTCCCCCTGGTGTTAGAACCTGAAATTGATTTGGGACTATGTCCACCCAACTGATAAAGAGTTGGAGTTGTTTTGGGAAGCTCTTGTAGCTTCTAGAACATTCACTTAGCATCTGTCATCTCTAGGGGAAAATTCATTGACTAGGAAAGGTTAACTTTCAATACACGTGTATTGGTTGCATTTGATCTCTTAGAAATTCTAAGGGTGCATTTGATTTCTGTTCACAGAAGAGACATTTTGAGGCACCATGTGCTGAGGAACTTAATTTTGAAAGAAAGTCAGGGTCTTTGGATAATTCTGGATCTAGATACTCGTTCACATTTTAATTGAGGAACTGTTGGGTTAATGTCTTAATGATAGACGTGAGCAAAAAAGTCATGGACATTTAAGGAGCTCATACTCTAGTAGTACAAAATCCTTTTGTAGAGTTTAAATCACTATATGTATTAGTTATTGCTTGTAATTTACTATATTTATTCAATAAATGTTTAAAAAGTATTTGCTATATTCTAAGCATTATGCTCGGTGCTGGGAATACTGGATGGAGAATATAAGGTACATGAAATACAATCTCTATCCTGAGGAATTTGTATTTGGGAATGAGTTATTTAAACAAATGGCCAAAATGTCAGGAATTACTTACTGCCAAAAATTAAACTCCATAAGGAAGGCAGGTAGAGTTCTGCAGGTCCATTAAGAAGGGCACTTCGTGCTTTTTTTTAATTATGCAACAAATTTTATTTAGCATAGTCAGTCCCAACATTCAGCACAAGAAGTTTACAGAGGATAGAAAGTGCATTAATAAAAGCCAGTCTTTACCAAAAGAAAACAGAAAATATATTATTGATTCAAAATATTTTACACTTGAATGATAAACTGCAATAACTTATTCTGGGCACCTTCATGTGAAGGCCTAGGCAGACCTCTACGGAGAAGATGGTATTTGATTTGGATTTGAAGTGTGAGAGGAACTCTGTAAAATGGAAGATAGTCTAGGTAGATAGTACTTGCAGAATCTTTAGGGTGGGGAAATCCAAAGTAGAGGGTAAGAGGTTCTAGTTACCAATTCTGATGTGTGAGTGTGTGTGGCGGGGGTGGTGGTTGAGGGGTTTCCCCACACCAACAAAAAACAATTCCTGGACACCAGTTCAGTATCCTACAATTGAACTCACTTCTGACACTACCTATCAGGAGATGGTGTCAGATCCCCCAGAACTGCCTCCCCCTCCCCACCACCACCTCAGATGCAAATTGCAAGTTCTTGCTGCCACTTGTGCTTTTGACCTACGGAGAGGCTACAGATTGGAGGTTCCCACCACCCCCTCCTTGGCTTCGATTAGATTAATTTGCTAGAGTGGCTCAGAGAACTCAGGAAACCCACTTACTCAATGGATTACCTGTTTATTATAAAAGGATACAAGTCAGGAACAGACAGATGGAAGAGATGCCGGGGTAAGGTATGGGGAAAGAACATGGAGCTTCCTTCTGGTGACTCTCCCAGCACCTCCCTTGGCCACTGGTAATTGATCTAATTGATCTCAATCCCCAGTCCCTTTTTCCTCCCTGGGGGCCGGGGGGTGGGTGGGAGGGTAGGGTGGGGGTGGGGGG
>JAQQSY010000180.1:0-27500 GCA_028646535.1 Procyon lotor | reverse complement strand
GGAAATCCTGACCTTAAAAATCCCAATTCACATAAACCTGTCAGTACTTGATTGTATGCAGTTTGAGGGCAGTTCCTTTTGGTTACGTTGAACACAAAACATACATTCTACTTAATAGGCACTCAATAATCATTTAACTAATTAATTAGTTAACTAGTTGACAAGAATATGTGGAGTAGTTAGGGGACAGAACATTACATGTAACTGAGATTTAAATTTTAATATTTAAGAGATAAAATTATAAGGTAGGATTTCAGAAGTCAGTTGGAAAAGACAAGATGAAAAAACACTGGGGTTTTCCTGATATCTACTATCTGGAAAGATGATGTCTAACTCCCTTTCTCAGGAACTATATTTTTGGTCATTTAAGCTAGTACTAGGAAAGGCTAATGTGATAAAGATTCCTATCAATTCCTCTTCTGGGTTCCCTAGAGGAAGGACGACTTATCACCTGGCATCACCTTTGCCCTACCAATAATAGTTATTAATTGAACTATGGAAAGGTACCAACCCAAGGCTAAGAGAGAGTCTGGGTTAGCAAGCTGTAGGTCCTGAAATTACCAAGTCAAATAGACTCCCATTTTGAGATCAATTTTAGGGTCATGTGTGCTAAGAAATAAACAGGGAAGGCTAGTTTGCAGGGAAAAAAAAGAGAGAGAATTGATCAAATGTGTAAGGAAACAGAGATGAGAGACCATTTGTTTCTAAAGACAAAGAGAGCAATGGAATTGCTGCCTACTCTTTGGAAGCCTTCCAGTCCTCAATATCCATAGTTTATGAGAGCTATGAAGATCCATAGTTTATGTACTTCATAGTTTATGAAATACAGAGTTACTGTACTTCAACTCTTGGATTTCATTAAAATCCTTTGATTCCTCATTATAAATTTCTATTTTAAATTCCCAATGAGCCACACTGAGTAGGTTTCTATTTAATATAATCAAATTATCTCTAAGACAAATTTTAGTCTTATGGACTAAGTTATCAAATATAAACCAAATGTTTCTTAGTTCCTTAATATCTGCACATATGGCAGAACTGTCCTCTGTGGCCCCCTTGTCACTGGGTGGGCTAGATGACTAGTGTCATTTCCAAGCTAAGCATTCAATTTTTGGTAAGAGACATCAGAGCGCTACCTTTTTTTTTTTTCTCTTACAACAACAGGTCATGTTCAAGATGGTGGTTGCTCTATTAGCTTGGGTCTCAGAGGCCTTGTGATCAATAACCTGCTTATTAACCTACATTTAGCATGAATTAAAAATAAACCTTTGCTGTGTAAGCCACTAATATTTAGGTGTTGTTTGTTACAGCAACACAATGTAAGTAACCTGACATAGAGATTATTTTAGCATGCTCCCCAGGGGTACATGAGGTAGATGCTATAGATATGAGTGAAATAGCATCAAGGAGAATCAATGTCACTATAAAAGCAATGTTAGGTACTATAGAAGGGAAAAGGAAGTACAGGGCTGAGAACATTGGGATGAAGCCAGAGATCAAGTACCTATAGATCAAGT
The DNA here is from genome assembly GCA_028646535.1 of Procyon lotor. Taxonomy (NCBI): domain Eukaryota; kingdom Metazoa; phylum Chordata; class Mammalia; order Carnivora; family Procyonidae; genus Procyon; species Procyon lotor. The sequence goes on along the minus strand of JAQQSY010000180.1, from coordinate 25,983 downwards.
ATTCTATAGGAATAGATGGGTAAATGAAGTAAAAAATGTCTTAGGGTTAAAAACACTTGTTACTTCCATCATCAAGATTCAGGGTGCTGGATGCACATACAAGGATGGATATCTAGTTATACATGCATCCCTGTGTAATTGCTCATTAATGAATGCAAAAAGGGATCAAGATTACCAAGACTAAGGAAGTACGGACGAAAGTATTTGGTAGCACCATTCAAAGAGTATAAAGTTCAAAAGTAAGCGAACAGCCACCCAATGTGTTAACTTCTATGGCATCCTTCACATTTGTTGAATATATTGTCTGTATTAGGTCCCCGGACATAAAAAATCTGGATTACACAAAGTTTGGTTCTTGGTTTCAAATCCAGGTTCTGCCACTTACTGACTCCATGCTTTTAAATAATTGTTTAAACTCTTTCAGCCTCAGTATTCTCATCTGTAAACTGGGGATGATAATAATACAGCCCAGAGAATCATGGTCACACTTAAATGAGATAATATTGATAAAGTGTGCATATCAAAGAGTGGGTATTTCAATTAAAAATGCTTGGGAGTTACAATCATTATTTTCAAATATATAAAATACTGCCAAATAAATAGTAACTTTGGGTTGTTTTGTAAAATCCAAAGGGGATGAACATAAAATCAATAGATAAGAGTTATGGGATGACATATTTTACTTTAATGGAAATGGAAACACAAAAATTTAACAACTGTTAGAAAGATGAAATTGACAGCATCAAGAAGAATGAGTTCCTAGTTAGGGGAAGCATTCAAGGAGAAGCAATCAGCTACTTGGAGACCAGAAGAGCTGTTGTAGAAACCATAAGATGGGAACTGGTTTTACAATCTCTTCCAGTTCTGAGCATCTGTGTCTCTGCAAAGTTTCATTCATTCATTCATTCAACAAATGACAACAAATGATAACCTACTCTGCGCCAAACACTATAGGCCAGGGCTGGGGAAATAAGGTGTACTAACCCACAAAGAACTAAGAGACCGGAAAGGAAAACACACGTGAACCAAAAAAAAACATGCAATGATTCATTTAGTCACTAGAAATATGAGAAGTTCTAGGAAGAAAGATGGAGAATTCTAGCACAGGTGACAGATTGGGTAATCACAACTGTGAGGTCAGGACAGGCTCTAAAATAAATTAGGATTTAACTAAGTCCCTAAGGACATGCAGGAATTTAGGCAGGTGATAAATAGATGGCTGGAGAAAGAACATTTCAGGCAGGTGGAATGGGTGGTACAATGATCTGAGACATGAAGTAGCTTGGTGTTTAAGAAAGGAAGAAAAGGTTTGTTTGGTAAGAATGTTATCAGAAAGGGACAAAATGCAAAGAATAAACAGTCCAGATTACACATGGCTTCAGAGGCTAGGCTAATATTGATTTAAATGGCATGTTATAACTCCTCCTAAGAAGGAGGTCAAAAAGTTTCAGATTTCTACCTTAGAAGGGTAGAATTTTGCAGAGGTTTATTCATAGAGTCAATTATAGTCATGTGTGAAAACCCATTCTGTGCAATAATCGGGATTCACTCCCAAGAACAGGAGTTGATTTCAATTTCATAGCCCCTCTATTACCCAATCAGCATTATTTCTTGCTTAAAATCCTACCATTATCAAACAAAAAATACTGTTTTGCAAAGTTTCAGGAAAAGTGTTACAGAGGTATAATACCAGTTAAAATATAAGAATACCAGATTATAGTGTGAATGTACACACTTGTGCTGTCCCTATTATTGAAGGAAATAGAGACTTTTAAGGAAGATGTTTGAGAAAAAAAACTGTTAATTCACAATGTGCCCTACCTGGTGATGCAGGATTGAAGATACTCCAGAGCTTACAATTTCACAGGGGAGAGTAAGCAGAGTAAGAAACTGAAAAAAAGCAACACGCAGAGTCAACCACTTCCAAGGAGACAGCTGATTCCCATGGTTGTCAGCACCAAGAAGGGAGCTAACCCTCCTTAAGTCAGAGTCAGATAGAGGAAGAGAAACCAATAGGCAACAGTAGGCTGCAAAACGACTGCTTAGTTGACACATCTCTGTGATAAATAACACCAATGGTCCCAATTCCCTGCCCCTCCCTAATGCCATATCCTTTGCATATACTTTTGTAGTGTCCACCACTGAAGGTAAGGGCACCCCTACTTCCTGAATCTGGGCTCAACCACGTGATTTTCTTTGGCCCCACAGAACAAGATGGCTTTAAGAAGTCTTGTGTCCGGGGTTGCCTGAGTGGCTCAGTTGGTTAAGCATCCCACTCATGATTTGGGCTCAGGTCATGATCTCAGGGTCATGAAATCAATCCCCGTATCAGGCACCACACTCAGCAGAGAGTCTGCTTAGGATTCTCTCCCTCTTTCCTTCTACCCACTCAGCTTGCGCTCTCTCTTTCCCAAATAAATAAATAAATAAAAAGAAGCCTTGTGTGCTTCCACTGCTCTCTTAAACCTCTGCCAATGCCATTGCCAAGAATATACTGGGACTGGCCTGATGATCCTAGCCAGAGAATAGGGCACAGCCACCTGCAGCCAAGCCCAGCTACGATCAGTCAACCCTCAGCCAACTCATGGACTGTGAGAAATAATAAACGGGTGCCATTTGAGATGGAGTTGTTACACACAATATCCAACTAGTAGAGTCTCTACTTCAAAATATTTTGTTCAGGGGTGCCTGGGTGGCTCAGTGGGTTAAAAGCCTCTGCCTTCGGCTCAGGTCATGATCTCAGGGTCCTGGGATCGAGCCCGCATCGGGCTCTCTGCTCAGCAGGGAGTCTGCTTCCCCCTCACTCTCTGCCTGCCTCTCTGCCTACCTGTGATCTCTCTGTCAAATAAATAAATAAAATCTTAAAAAAAATATTTTGTTCATAATAAAATCAGAGGTACGAATGACCCAAAAATAACAGAAAATAAAGCAGGAGCCATGAAATTAAAGAGAGATGAGAAGAAAAAGATAGTAGCAGGAATAGACTTCTGAATCTTTCTCTGGGGCCAAAAATTCTAGCCATTACAAAATAGAAGGAGAAAAAAGCATAAAGGAGACCAGAACCCACAGATATGTCCAATGGCCCAGAGAGCATTCACATGAAGTATGGGGGCAATGGAAGGACTACAGATCTTGGAAGGAGAACTTGGGTTCTCAAATGCTCTCTATATATTCTGAGCTCTTTTTTTCCTCCCTAGTTAGAAGAAAATGATGTCCTCTTTTTCGCAGAGTAGATATGAGGATTAGCAACAATAGTATAACAGAAGAATAGCACTTGACAGAGAAGCAGTAAATGATATACTACTATTGGCAATATATTGGTAAGTGTTAGCTTAGGTTTCTAGTCTCCATACTCTGCCTATTTTTTTCTCAAGACATGGTTGCTTTCTCTCCTTGTACACATCCCTTGTTCCCAGATCCTTTGACTTGCTCCTTATGTGGTGAACCAATGACCCAATCTTCCCCTTATCATCCTGCCTCCGATGATGATAGAAAGGATGATAACATAAATGCAACTGTAAAATGAAAGAGCTAAAATTTATGGAAATATTTAGCATGATGCTAAGCATTTTATTTACACTACATTCTTTTCTCCATGTACTGGTCCCACTGTTTCTCATAATCTCCATTTTACAGATGAGAACACTGAGAAGATTAGACACTCATTGCCTTTAACAAGATTCTGTCCATTAAGAGTCACTGAAAGCATTTAAATTCAGGGTTTTAGAATGTCAAATACCGCCCTTTCCACAGTTATATCACAGCACCTCCCAGACTCTCAGAATTTGTCCATACCTTGACAGATTTGACTGGTACTCTCTGCTTTTGGGTCAACAATATCTCAGTGTTCATGGGTGGGTGAGTGGGCATTGGTGCTCTTGACCCCTACTCAGAACCTGTTGACAATTTCCACCCTGCTAACAGGGACTGGCAGGAAGACCCAATACTTTTTCTCAGAAAGGACAGTATAGGACAATTCCCAATCTTCTATTGGACTCTTCAGTACACCCCCACCCCCTACCCCAAGCCAGGCCTGCAGAGGGGACCCCACTGCCATCCGTGGACATTCACTTTCTGCTTTCATGTACTTCCATCCTCTCTCTTCAATTGCTCAAATGGCAGTATAGCAAGTCAATCAGTGTGTTCCTGGAGGTCACACTTTGGGAAGACTCTTACAATGAATTAAAATTTCATTTTAGACCCTTAATAGCCCAATCAATAATTTAGGGAACAAAGAAAACATTTTCTGGGAAAGCATTAGCTTAAAACTGAAGAGTAGCTGCTCAGCCCTTGGAAATGACACAATTTTAACAAGGGTGGGTCGAGGGAGCAGAGCCTGCAACTGCCTTTCATATATTCTTACCTGTTTTCTTTTCTTCTCTCTCTTCCTGTCTCTCTTTACTCTCTCCGTACTCCTCCATTTCTCCCCTTTTCTGTTTCCTATCTCATCTTCTCTCATGATCTCCCCTGCACTACTGTTATTATTACTATTCTGCAGTTTTTTCCTCATCTTTCTGAACATTGTCCTTGCTGGTACAGTAACTAGTTAGTGCTGTAACAAATCTGCAGCTAGGAAGTATTCTTTTTTCTTGGAAACAGACCAAAACCATTACCCACTAATGTTTCTTAATTCCATTTTGAAATATTAATTGCACTTAAAATGAAAGATTCACCTTAAAGAAATGGCTACAATTCAAATGAAAATTTTATTTTTTCCAACGTGCTTAACTGACTAAAAATATTTAATTAAAAAATGTCAAAACAGGGGTGCCTAGGTGGCTCAGTCAGTTAAGCATCTGACCCTTGATTTCAGACTGGGTCAAGGTCTCAGGGTCATAGGGTCAAGACCCTTGTCGGCTCAGTGCTCCGCACAGAGTCTGCTTGAGATTCTCTGCCTCTCCCTCTGCCCTTCCCCAACCTCAAATAAATAAATAAAATCATTTTTGGCTTTTTTTAATTTCAAAATAGACAAAATTCTAAGAGTTCCAATGCTGTTTCCAAGAGCTCATATGGTGGTTAATAATACATCCAACTTGCTAAAAACCTTTGAACTGATTTCCAAGAAACTACTTCCAATTGCATTTTTCCTCTTTCTCTTATTGTTACTGATTGCAGGTGTACTAAATAAGATATCCATTTGGTTTTAGAACAAGCAACCTTTCAAAGAAAGTAACCTGACAAAGACTTTTGCCCAGAAATTGTTAATCTGGGCTGAATTTTAGTACAAAGTCAAAGCCTAAGAACCCAAATGCCTCATGCCTCTCTAGCCACCTCAATGAAGATTCACCAAAGCAATGCGAAATTACAACAGAAATTACACTTATAAAAGAAAGCTAGCACTGGGGTGGTCCCTGAAAAACAGAGAGAACAGAGAATTAGTAAATACCAAAAGATAGATAAGCTTCCTTCTCTTGTCCTAAAGAAAAATAAGAAATTTGGACAGATCAGTGATGTCAGCTGTAAAAGTATCCCCACATCACATTTGTCATCATGGCAGACACCTGCAAATCCCTCTAAAGCCTGTGGATCAGGGGATTAGAGTTGTCACATGAGAAAATCCCTATTTGGAATCCTAGGACTAGATGATCTTCAAAGTCTTTTTCAGTTTTAAAAAAAGTCCTCAAGACTAGATTATTTGTTTGGGTTTACATGGCAAAGGTAATGGTAGAAACCCAGTATCCTGATTTCTAAATCAATTCACACTTATTGATATTGTCTCGTTAGTTCCTACTCCCATCCTTTTCCACCTTGTGCATTACCATGACCCATGACGAGGAGCCCCAGGCACATCCGGGTCTGTCTCTGCAGGCACTGCCCTAGGAGACAGCCCCACTGATTCGACATCCACCTTTACCCAAATTCCCCAGGAGGTCCTCAGTACATTGCAAAGACAGTGATATCCAACTTCAGGTGCATCAAAATCACCTGGATGTCTATCGAACCACAAATTTTTCAGCTCCATCCCCAGAGTTTCAGATTCAGTACATCTACAAGTATGCAAGATTTTACATTGCCACAGTTGTGAGACATTTCTCCACAAATCTAGCATTTCCTCATATCTTGCAAGCAGAGTCACTGGCTTCCTTTTTTCTGGACTACTTTTCAAGGATTTTGTATAATGAACAGCCTTCAGAAATAGAGACAGTAAAAGGCAGGTTTATTTATATTTATACCCTGTGTAATAAAGATAACAATGTTGCTCTCCAGGGCAAAGTTCAGGCAGACTTACTACTGTCCATTATAAAAGCTCAGGATTCCTTAGGCTCATGATTCTTCTCCTATAACGCAAGGCACTTTGTGTGCAGGCATTATCTGGTCCTCTTGTCAATGCCCTGTAAGAATTACAGCTCAGGGACTTACATAAGCACTTTATATTTTACAGATTTTAATTTATTTTTAAGGTTTTTGTCTCCATCTCCCTCCTAGTACATTCCTTGAGTTCCAGGATTCCTAATGTGTTCATTCCTCTTTTGTTCCCAGGACTTAAAACAGAGTCAGGTACCTAATGCGTGCTCAATAAACATCTATTGAATGAATGAATGAATGAATGAATGAATGAATGAATGAATACACAAAAAGTAAATGAATAACAACCCAATAAAGTTAGCACCACTCGATTCTATTTTATAGATGAAAAAACAGAGGGTAAAAGAGTTTGGATAACTTAGCTAAAATCACAGAGCTAGTTGGTATTTGAACCTAAGTCTCTGACTCTTCCATCTAAACTTGTAACCACTATGTTCTACTATGTGTCTGTGAAGAGAATCAGAGCAGAGAGCAGACAGTAATAGGTGGGTAGTGGCTACTTGGTAAGCTCAATGATTATGCTCTTCTTTCTGAAAAGCTACACTTTCTAAATTTTCTACCACAAAATACCTATATATTTTACCTATGTCTATATATACATATATATATATATATAATATATATATGCATGTACATATATATGTATATCTGTATATACATATATAAATTTTATAATGAGAAAAATTCTATTTTTAAAAAATAGAAGGAGCAGAATTATTTCAGTGATGCTTCTAGGACCAAGAATATTTTAAGACCATCTCCTCTGGAATTACCCTCAGAGATAGTGACTGAGACACACAAGAAAATGATTCTTCATACTTTGTCACACTTCATTTTCACCCAAAATGGCCTTGCCCCCACTCATCCCTTCATTTAATTCTCCAGACCTGCTCTGATTCCAAATATTTTTGATTTTTTTCCAAAATCAAATTGTCCCTTGTGGACAAAGATTTACAACTGCTGAGGAAGTTAGAGGGAGTTGATGTAAACTCTAAGGACAATCCACGGTATAGGTTCTGAAAATCATCGTGAGCATCCTTAGAATTGGTGGCTGAGTCTCTGGAGACTATTAAACATGAGCTATGCTTATTCTAATATACAAGTTTAAAAAGCCAATATCTTTAAATCAAGGTCATAGTTCAGGTTTTCCTTTATTATAATTCTTTGAAAAGTGACCGTCCTCTTGTCTGCAACTCTATCATGACGACAGCTAGCAAGAACCCTGCCTGTCCCACATTCCCTTGCCATGACAGCCCAGAGCATATTGGAAACACAGAGAAGGAGCTATGCCTCCCACAGCAGCGTTTGGACCCATGTAATTTAGATTCACTAAGATAATCAGTGTGTGATCATTAAAGGAACACTGTACTGTTTACAGTTCTTAAGCACTGGGGACATTCTCCTTTGTTCATTATACTCAATTAGAAATTTGAATTAAGGTTTCCATTAAGCAAACACTGATCTCTTTTCCCATGTTTATTGTGGAACAGAAGCCAACAAGCCTCTTTAATTCCTTTCCAAGTTTTGTGTATGAGTTGCATTGTTGAGAGCAGGGTTGGTAATATAATTGTTCTCCCTCTGTGTGTTTGGGCCACTTGGTAGGAGAGAGCACAACTCAATCAAATTCTATCTTCTGAAAACCATCAGAATTTTCCAATCTTCTTTCCTTAGCATTTGGAGATACATTTGCAGAATTTTGAGAAAATTGAAATACACTTTCTGTACGTTGACTTTATAAGTAATCTTATCGTATGGTAAAAAGAGCCTCACTTTGAAAATCAAAAACCTGGATTCATGTCTCAGTTCCACTTACCAGCTGGAGCACCTAGGGGAAGATATTTAACTTCTCTGAGTTAAGATTTTATGACTGGCAAAAAAACGGATTTATAATACCAGTGCTAACTACCTCAAAAAATTATCAGTATCAAATGAGATAATATATATATGAAAATGCTGACAGTATTTATTATTTAGAATTAACAGTGACATAATCAAATCTCATTGAAGGTAATCTTCAAAGACATACCTAATTTTTAATCTGACACTCTGGAAATGCTTTATTATAATACAGTCTAATGTCTCATTGGAACATTTAATCCATCAACAAAGAGCATAATAGGAGGACAGTTTCTATTTAATCATGCAAGAATAATTGTAATAGGAAGGTTACACTTGAAACATTCACTCCTGGGGGTGGGGGAAGGAGACGTATTATGCTTTAGCTTTCAAATTCACAGAAATGGATCCTTCGTTTCTTGTGAGGCATTTCACCATGTTTTTGTCCTGGAAAAGGGGTGGGGCAGGAGCTGCAGAAAGAGGGACAAATTGGAAAGGTCTCATTTCTTTTCAATTACTATAGCCAGACTCCAAGGACATCATTCACAATGGGTAGTACAAGGAGACGCTCGCTCCAGAAAACACTTTAATTATGGGCTGTTGGCATGTGTCCAGGAGGGAGCTGGCTTATCAGAGACTGGGAGGCTGGAGCAAGGCTTTCAACTGGCCAGATTCAGAAAACGGAATACCCAGGGAGGGACACAGAGTAATTACCATCATCAAGAACAATTGCAACAATACTGGAGTTGGGCTCCAATTGTTCACAAACAGGCAATTCCTTCCGTGCAGACATTTGTGTTGACCCCCTTGTACAGTCGCTCCAGAAGGAAAAAAGCAGGGTATAACCTTTTCCTTCTTAATCATCAACATTTAGCAGGGTAAATGTCATCTGCCGTCTGACTTTTCATTAACCATATAAAATCCTGGGAAACAGTCCCTGCATTTAGAGAGATGCTTTGGGAAAAAAAAATTATTTCCTCTACTTCTTTCTGTTTTGTTTTAAAAACGAACTATTTCATTTGCAAGCCCCCACCCCCTCCCCCCAGGGATCACTGGAGGTGGCACTTCCGCAACCTCCTCATCAGAAGTTTCTTAAGGCAGAATTACTGAAAGCAAATTGGGTAACTACGCTAACGAGACTCAATTTAACTGTCATCAGGAAATTATAAAATAGCTTATCAGAGATTGAATGTGAAGGAAAAACCCTGAGGATTGTCATTTAAGAACCGGTAGGTTAAACTGTGTGGGGAAGATTTCCTTTAGCTCGTCAGTACTTGAAGTCACAAGCATTTAAAGATCTAAGACCCGCCGAGGGAACAAGCATGCCTTAGGTTCTCCTGCTGGAGAGGGCGATTAGCTGGAATTAACAAGAGTGCCACTAGGGATTTCTTCCCAGATCAATTCAAACAAGAGTTACCCTGACACAGAAATCTTAGGAAACAGTTAACCTGGTTTTTCCACGCTGTGTGCATGCCATGGGAGGAGTGTGTATGTCTGGCATTTTCTCTCTGCAGATCAGAATGTCACTAGGAAATTACTGAGATAAAAACACATCCACCCTGCACCTGTCAGAGTCAGGTCGTGATGAGAAAAATTGCCCCGTGGTGCCTGGTTCTGTGGGATGTCTCCATTTTATGGCCGAGCCTGCAAGTCACTTACTTGTAGCTCCAGGAGGAAATTCCCTCAGGCAGTGTTAATGGTTGGGGGAGGAGGGTGGAAAGCCATCAGTCAACTATTAGCTTTAGCAAGCATTTCACCAGTCTGATTCATTTTGTCTAAGTTGACAGAGTCATACAGTGTAGGACAAGAACCACTTCCAAATTGCAATCTTAGATGGTCCCCTATCTAGGCCTGGACCCAATCTCTATAATGCATTAGACATACTCCTCAGGAGATGGTATTACCAAAAAAAAAAAAAAAAAAAAAAACAGGGCCCGCTATGAACCAGCTCACTGAGGGGAATAGACAGTACTGATTAAATTAAATTTCAGGCTTATCATTTCAACTCGGCAGAGTCCTACATTTGTCATTAAAAATATTCCTAGATGAGTTGGGGCTTGCTCTCATGAAACCTGAGTTTGAATCCCAGCTCCACCACAAACTGCATGACTCTGGGCCAGTCTCCCAAGCTCTGGAACTTAATCTCCAAACATGGAGATAATCAGGGGAGGACCTACCTCACAGGAGTAGAACAGGCTTCAGCCTAACCCGTGTATTTCAAACACACTGGAACACATCAAGCAAACTGACATTAGACTGAGTGGATGCTCAAACCAAGATTACCCTGATGGTAGCTCATTAAAAAAATAAGAATGACGATTAAGTAAAATCACGGAATATTTGTATCGTAAGTCAATTCTGTCTTCAAAAATAAATCAGACTACAGAGTGGAGAGAATACATTTTGCTTCATTAAATATCCCCATTACTAGGTCTGCAGTTTATATAATACTATTAGAGAATAGAGTGTATCTATCTGTATTCTTGGCAGAAAGAAACTGGCTATCCTCAAAACAAAAAGATGTACCAAAACTTTCTAAGGAAACACAAAATTAAAAGAAGTGTAAAAATCAACCTGCAGATGTGACAGGTGACAGACTCTCTCCTTGAACAAACTTTAATAAGGCTCCTCCAAGTCCTCTTCTCAACAAGGCCTCAACACTGGTCCCTCTCCTGTCTTTGGCCTGCCTCATCCATAAAGCGAGAGTCCTGCCAAGTCAGTCTGGAAGAAGCCCCCAGCCCTGATATCTAGTCAAGTTCCTCACCTCTCACCTTTGATACACAAGTCCTTGGCCTACCGTTAGCAAGAATCCCGTTGTGTTAGTTTACTAAGAAACTCCCTACCCTTGATGTCTCTCTCCTCTTTATAACTTTCCATCCACTGACCCCATCTGATCTTGCTCCTTGGCGACAAAGCCCCAGCTGTCTTTGTTGTATTCAGAGTTCAGCCCCGTCTCTTTCCTCCATGCCAATAGCCATGATCCCTAGTGCAATGATCTTAGAGTCTCCTTATCCTTTTAACAAGTATCAGGGAACAACTTTAACACATGAAAGAAGGAGGGAACACAGGACCAAGAATACAAACACGGGTGAGCAAGAACTACCTGCTCTCCCACCGTGAGCTCTCCCACTGTGAGCATCACTGTGTCACCCCAGATGTCTCCCAAGTTCTGGCCTTAGCAGCACTTGCTTCTAATGCAAAGTCCTATATGGAAGCATCAGATTGGCTCAGATTAGGTTCCCCACCCAAGCCCTGGCTACCAAGTGGGGGAAAGAGACCTTATACTCCCTAGATTCTGTGGACAGAGATGAAGCAGGGGAGGTGCTTCTCAAAATAGAATGGATTAGATGCCGAGCAGCCAAAAATGTTAATTCCATTCCATTCCATTCTATTCTAGCCACTGGGTGTGGCCCAAATGCCAGAGACTTTTTATATCTTGTTTCACATAATCCTCACAATCACCTGGGAAGATGAAGAGTTATGATGCCCAGGTTACAGATAGGGAAACTTCGACTCAGATAAATTCGGTGCCTTTTTCAAGGATTATACATCTCCTAATTAGTAAGACACAGGCCTTTCCGGCTTGATTTTTCCACACCATTTAGCTGGCTCTCATGTGAATGGGCTTAACCACCAGGCCCAGGGCTGAAAAGAATAACAAATGAGAAAAGAAACTGTAAATCAACACGAGAGGAAGAGACCGATGGGAAATAAAACCAGGGTCTCCTTTTTCCCCTGTAAATACAAGGCCAGGTGTCTCCTCTGCTTGGCTGTGCCTCACACAAAGGAGGGAAACTGTGTCACATAGGCACATGGGCTCACTGCCCCCTGCTACAGAAGCTGTACCCCATCCTTGAAGGAGGAGGCAGCGCATTCTTGTCTCTGTGCTGTGTGAACCTCACTGCCCCAAGACGCTGAGGCTCCCTGCACCACCAATGTGTAGGAATCCTATCAGCCAAGCACCAATGACTGGAGGAGGATGCTCATCAGAAAGGTTTTTGTGCCCTCCCTGCAGATTTTTCTTCCCTGCAAGCCAAGGACATTCAAAACAGTACCAGAAATTACTCACTGTGGGATTTATGTCTTAATATTTCAACCATTATTATTCATATGGGGCTGGACAATAGCATGGATAATAATAATTTGAATTTCACATCTAAAAACCTTTCACGGGGCACCTGGGTGGCTCAGTCAGCCAGATAGCCAAAGTGTCTGACTTTGGCTCAGGTCATGATCTCAGGGTCTGGGATGAGCCCCGGGTACTGCTGAGCTCCCTGCTCAGCGGGGTGTCTGCTTATCTTGCTCCCTCTGCCCCTAACCCCACTTGTTCTCTCTTTCTCTCTCTCTCTCTCCAATAAAATCTTTAAAAAATAAAAAATTTAAAAAATTTTAAAATAAAAACCTTTCATACACAATTATAAATATTTTTTTCACTAATCCTCCAGATAGGGTAGAATAGTAAAGAATAAAGTTTAAAAATAAGCCAGGCTAGAATCTTTGCTTGGTTACCTATTTAGAGAGTATCTTGGAGAAAGTTAATCTCCCTAGGCCTCATTTTCTCCATCTATAGAATGGGGATAATAATGGTATCAACCTTATGGGCTATCACCAAAACTCAACATAGTACCTGCCATGCAGCAAACATTAAATAAAGGAGAATTATCATTATCTTCATTTTTCAAAGGACAACCTGGAGAGATTAAGTAACTGCCAAGATCTTGGGCAACAAAGGATTAAACTCAATCTTTTGATTCCATTTTATCTCTGAGCCTTATATTTCCTACCCAACTTCCTGCAGGCTCTTACACACACACTCCCTTACTGTTTCATATTGATTCTTGAATCCACGATGATTAGTGAGGAAGGTAAGGGATTCTGCTCTAGGCCAAACAGGTTTGTAATCAGAACATGGGTCATAAGTGTTTACCCTCCATTGAGAGCCACCCTTAGCTGGACACATCTCCAGCACCTTCCTTTTCCTTAGTGTTCTGCTAGGGACATGTTTCCCCCATCTGTATGCAAGAACTTCTCAAGCCTCTTTTTCTGTGACCTCGTTCATGAATTCTTCACATTCACTCCTTGCAGGGTGAGGTAGGACTTCTTTGCCTGTGAGGTACTTTCACTCAACATGCGATTCTTTATCCAAGTACAGAACATACCCATGGCCCATAGATTCATGAAAGTAACTTCAGGAAAGAAGTTCAGCCAAGAGACACAAATGCAATGCATGAGAAATTGAGGGGGCTTATGTCTCCATGTGGGAAAAAGATCCAATTACTGCATCAGCCCAGAAGACCGGCAAAATCCAGGCAGCATTAGGGTTTTGAAATAAAGGAGAATAAAATATTCGCCCTTTTTTATACCACACCAGAATCCAGCCATGAGAAAACTGGAAGGTGACTTTATGAAAACTGTCAAAAATTATTCATTCTAATGTTTTTTAAAAATGTATATATAAATGTGGGAGATAAATGTATAATGAGTGAATGTACATCCCCTGCAGAGTTAGCAATGACTCCCACCCACCCACACATATGGGACTGGGACTCTGATACAGAGGTGACAACCCCACCCAGCCGCTGGTTTGAACATTAACCTAGTTTGAACAAACTAGGTTTGAAATGCTTGAAATGAGGCTGAATGATGTCGTGCCAAGTGCATGGGCTTTGAGGTCAGACAGACCTACACTTAAATCCTTTAGCAGCTGTGGCGGGTTGCTGTTTCCGCCTGAGCCTCAGTTTTGCCACGGGTAAAAGGGAGATAATTATACCTATCTCACAGGATTGTACTGAGATTAAATTAGCATAAATAAACTCTGAAGTCAATAAATGATAGTTTTATTCCAAATATGAGAACTTACAGTAGATGTATTTTGTATCGATGAAGTGCATTACCTTTCCCCAAACCCTTTCATTATTATTACTTTATCATTACAACCTGGTGAAGTCCATAGATAAAATTAAGCCTCTTTAACATGGGAAAACTAGGCAGAGAGGTTATTTAGAATCACTCCAGGGCACAAGCCCGCTGGTGACAAAGCTGAGCCAGATTCTGGTCCTTTGATATCCTGTCTATTCTCCTCTCAACTACAACAGGGCTTCCTGACATTGCACCTGAATATGTTTCCACCTCGTAGGTACTCGGGTTGTGGAGTTCAGTTTTTAGGTAGATTACCGTTCCTCCAGGACAGGCTTCACCTTGAGCCAGAGAGAGAGGCCTAAGGGCATGGGCGTGAAAACTATTCCTGGAATTTAGCTTCCCTGCGTGACGCCCAGCCCCTGAGTTGTTCAAATGCTCCAATGAAATGCATAGATTTAGGTAATTGCCATATAAAGAATAAAGAACGCCTACGTGTCTAGGGACAGAAGTGCTTGTTGACTCGAATGCATAAAAATGCTTCGAAGGAGAGAGGCGGGGCTTCTCGCCTTAGCCCTGCGCTGTGTCGTGGGTGCCCGGTGGGAGCCCCAGCTAGCTGGAAATAAACCCTCTTGCTCTTGCATCCAGCCTGCCTTTTGTGGGTTCTTTTTGGGAGGGTCTCGATCCGGGCATAACAGGGTTCCATGTGTTTTCTCTTCCATTTTCTTTTATTCATTCACAACTTCTTGATTCTTCTTTGTGCATATATTACTTCCTCTCCATAATTTATTTAGAAATGATTAATACAAGTGCTAATATAAATTTTTACTTCTCTTCAAAATATCCCCCATCTCATGATCCCTTCCAAGGACTGTCTCTAGTATTTAAAAAAAATTTTTTTAATTAAAAAAAAATATATATATATGACTAGATAACCATATGTTAAAAGGTATTTATCATTATCTTGGCATGGGTCTGATCTCAGAGATTTATTTCAAGCTGAAAAATTTTAGGTGTTAAAAAAAAAACTTTGATGAAGCCAATTAGTAAACACATCTATCTAGCATCTTTAATATGCTTTAGATTTAATCAAAATAGAAATCAAATTAAATAATTGTACTCAAACTAAAGTAAAATTTTTTATGGTTAGGTAATGTTAAAAAGGTAAAATTAAAAAATTATGGTTTAAGATAATTTTCTAGTCATGTTTCTAAGTCCCCATTTGGCAAAATTATGTATTATACGTGAACTATGAACCAGTTGAACAAGACATCCCATTGGTCAAGGCTAACAGTTATGGGAGATAAAAAATAATCTAATATTACTTACCAAAGAGATAATACTAACTAAAGGTTTATCATTTGCCAGGTATAGAACTAAGCACTTTACAGTACACTGTTGCTTTTTAAGAACACAATGCCTTATTCTTCCGCCCATTTTAAAAATAGGAACCTGAGTGGCAGAGAGAAGAAGTTATTGGCTAAGGAGGAGAATCTCATCTTAAGAAAGGGGTAGAATAGAGGACTTGAACCCACTATCTCCATGACTGTTTTTAAAACTACATACTCCATGGGATCCCTGGGTGGTACAGTCAGTTAAGCATCTGACTACTGGTTTTAGCTCAGGTCATGATCTCAGGGTCCTGGAAATGAGCCCCAAATGGGCGTTCACACTCAGCATGGAGTCTGCTTAAGACTCTCTTTCTCCCTCTCCCTCTGCCTCTCCTACTCGTGCTCTCTCTTTCTCTCTCAAATAAATAAAACCTTAAAGAAATAAATAAAACTATATACTCCTGTATTTATTCAATAATTTCATCCCTGAGTATTTATTGAGACCTCTGCAGTGCTGGGTAGAGTTGAAGATTCCAGTGATACAGGACTAAGCAAGAAAGGCAAAACCTCTGCCCTCCTCAAATATATTCTTTTGGGAACAGATGGAAAATCAATACATGAACTAATGAACAAGATCGCTGCAGATGGTGATAAGTGCTATCAAGAACAAGAGAGGAGCCAAGGAGTAAGAGCTAAAGGCAGCTGACAGTTCCCATGCACAGTTCTTGAAAGCCTCACTGGGGAGGTGACATTGAAACCAGGTTCTGAACAGGAAGTCACCTGGCAAGAGGGGCCTGGAGGCCAAGTCTTCTTGAAAAGCTCTGCTCAGGAGACCTGCTGAGAGGCGGGAAGAATGGAAAAAAAGCCAGAGCAGCCAGAGCGTACCATGGGAAGGGGAGAATGGTAGGAGTTGAGGTTGGAGACAGGCAGGACCCAATCCCATCCCATTACACTATCGTGTAAAAAGTAAAACCTATGGACATAAAGAACCCACCACCCTAATGCAAACACTGCCAAGAGTTACATATTAAAAGATATTTATGTCAAACACCTTATAAGAGAAAGATTTAGCCTGCATATCGGTATACTATGATCATTATTTTCTTACATTTAGATAGGAAAAAATTTTCATTTTTAGCACTATAAATAAATTTGTGCTTGAGCTATTAGCTACATGGGGACTATTAAGAACTTAAAGTAAGCTTCTGCTTGCTTTCCCTCCAAACTTTATTGAGATAAAATTGGCATGTGACATTATATAACTTTAAGGTGTACAACATATTGCTTTGATACACTTACACAGTGCAATATGATTACCATCATATGTAAGCTAACACCTCCAATCATCTTGGTTTGATTATAAATTCACTGAGGAGCCTTTTTGCGGGGGGGGGAGGGTGCAGAGCAGAAACAGAAGCTCTAGCAGACTCCCTGCTGAGTGCAGAGCCCCACGAGGGGTTCCGTCTCACATCCCTAAGATTGTGACCTAAGCAGAAACCAAGATTTGGACGCTTAATCAACTGAGCCACCCAGGTATCTGGGTAGCCACCCAGGTACACCCAGGTAATGATGCTGATGCATCGTTATTTTTTCAAGTCCTTTTGATGAAAGTTCACGAAAGGCACGATTTTGCCTTGTTTTGATCTCTGTAATTTTCAAGCACACAGTAAAAGCATTCTTTGGCCCTTAAAAGAACATTAACCCTTCAAAGTGTAGAATTCAGTGGATTTGAGTATTTTCACAAAATCATGCAGCCAACCCTGGAAGGTAGCATAAGGAAATTGGATTTTACTCTAAGGGTAATGAGAAGTCACTGGAGGATCTTAAATAGAACTTTTTTCATGTTTTTATAATAACCACCTGACTACATTGTCCTCCCCTTTACTTACGGCACCACTTACTAGCTGAGTGAGCCAACCGATGACCAGGTCACTTAATTTTCCACCCCACCTGGCTGGGACCTCTCAATCACATTCCTCTTCAACCATACACAATGATGTGCAGTTCTCAGGTATATGGTGGCCCTTCTCACCTCTAGGCCTTTCTTTGCACCTACTATTCACTTTGCCTGGAAAACCCACTCTACCTCCTACCTCTCGTTATCCTGTTGGGCAAATCCTATCATCTAAGATTCTGACTAGTGTCACCTCTGCCCCTGATACTCCAAGGCCCAGGAACTCCATTCTGTACTTTGGAGATTTCTTTTTATCTCAACTGCGTACATATTTATTATAAAAGTTTTATAACCCTCTGACAAAATCTTGAAAAAAATAAAAAATATATAAACATAAAACTACTACTACTCTTATGCAAATACTGCTTTAAGTTAAAATGAAGCTAACATTTATTATAGAGTACTCTTGTCACACTTTACAAAACATTGCTATTGGATAGACTGTTCAGAGAGGCAAATACTGTGCCAACATGTAAACACAAATAGTTTCCCAAGGTGCACGATGCTTATGAACCTACCGTCCTCAAGATATGAGCAACTCTACTCCTGCCTCTTTTTTCCTTTCCTTCCCTTCCCTCCCCTCCCCTCCCCTCCCCACCTCCTCTCCCTCTCTTTTCCCCACTTTCTTATATCTTTTTTTTTATCTTTCTTTCCTGCCTTCCTTTACCACTCTCTTTTCTTTCTTCCCGAGGTATAATTCACATATAAAAATTCACATTTTTAAAGTATATAATTTAGTGGTTTTTAGTATTTTCACAAATTCTGCAACTGTTTGCAAACTGGTCTCATACATGAAGAGCAAGCAGAGACCAAAGAAAGAGAGAGGCCACTCCAGATTGGTAGGTGGTAGTTTTAATAAGCCTAGGAAATCACCTTCTAGGCTTGTCTTGGGCAGTCGCAAAACAAGCAAAGATTCTTCATCTGCCAGTCTTGAGAGTTATACAGAGGCCTTAATGAGATTTAGTCAGGTGTATTGTCCAGATGGTCTCAAAAATACCTTACTTTCTCAAGACCACATCTTTGAAAATGACTCCCACTGTCGGAACGGTGCAGAGAGCAAATACTCTAAGTACAGGGGTGGTGTTGAGGAGCCTCTGATTTGCCTGGGTCCAGGGTAGTCGTGTCATCTCAATGACCTCCTCAAACAGCAACCACCACCACTACCTAATTCCAAAACCTTTTTTCATCCCCCCAGAAAGAACCTTGCACCTATTAGCAACCACTCCCTATTCCTACCTAATTCCAGAACCTGGCAATCACTAAGCTAGCTTCTGTTTCTAAGGATTTGCCTTTCCTGGACATTTCATACTAGTGAGATCCTACAGTATATAGCTTTTTGTGCCTGATTTCTTGCACCTGGCATTCAGTTTTCAAGGTCCACCCATGCTGCAGAATACATCGGTACTTCATCTCTTACTATGGCTGAATAATGTTCCATTGTACAGATATGCCACATTTTGCTTTTCCATTCGTCAGATGGTAGACACCTGACCTGTTTCCACTTTTGGGCAACAATGAATAACGCTGCTATGAACACTTATGTACAACTCTGTGTGTGAATATCAGATATATACCTAAGAGTGGAATTGCTGGATCATATGGTAACTCTATGTTTATCATTTTAAGGAACTGCCAAACTGTTTGCTAAATTAGCTGCACCATTTTACATCTCCACAAGCAGTAATGAGAGTTCCAATTTCTCCATATTCTTGCCAACACTTGCTACTGTCCATTGTTTTTATTATAGCTATGCTAGTGGGTACAATGTGGTATCTCACTATGATTCTGATTGCCATTTTCCTAATGACTAAAGATGTCGAGCATTTGGGATGTGTTTATGATTACTACTTCTTTTGCCAGGTTGTCAAATGATTTGTGTTTATGCCCATCTCTTCCCCAGATTATGAGTTCCTTGAGAGTACATATAGTGTCATTTTTCTTTGCAACCCCAGAAATTGAAACGAATAAAAGGGTGAACAAGCTAATGAAAGGACTTAAGACTCGAAGAATTCCAAAAGGCCACATCACTAAAATAAATAAACCCATATAGTTAAATACATAAATGAGTTAATCCATTAATTAATTAAAAGGAAATATATGGAAAGAAAACAAAAATAGGTAACACAGTGGCAAAATTTTAGACAAAGGAAAGAAAGCTCTGTTAAGATTGGATCATCTAAAGATGAACATATTGACTGCTATTTTAATGAGCAGTAAGAGACAGCCAAGCACACAACTGAGGAGAAGGGCATCCAAGCAGAGGAAACAGCTGTGCGAATGCCTCAACACATAGCAAGAACAGGGATGATGAGTGGAGATGATAGCCAAGAAGAGAAGAGCATCAAGTGAAACAGAACCTTAGCAATACTGATAAAGGTTTGTATCTGTGGTGGTCACTGGGACTGCTCACAATGTTTGGTTCTCTCATTTAGTGAAATGTGATCCAATAGCTGTTCTCTACGCAGTTGAACGCAAGTTAGGCTAATATGACTTTCTCTGACTAATGAAAGTTGAGAGGCCAAAAAAAATGGGTCACTTCCCCACAGAAACTTAAAGAACCAGCCTAGGATTCAACTCATCTGCTTGCCTTGCCTCAGTGATTATAGAAGCCAACAGCCTAGGTCCGTGAGTGCCTCTGGTAACCAGAGCCCCTAAGCAGACTATATTATTCGTCTTGGGTGGCTATAACAAAATACCACATACCACACACTGGGTGACTTAAACAACAGATATTTATTTCCCATCATTCTGAAGGCTGCAAAGTCTAAGAGCAAGGATTCCACTGATTTGGTTCCTGATGAAAGCCTTCCATCTTCCTGGCTTATAGATGGCCACTTTCTCACTGTATCTCACATGGTGGGGGAAAAGAGAGAGAAAGGAAGCAAGCCCTCTGGTGTCTCTTCTTATAATGCTATTAATTTTATCATGGGGTCTCATTTTCATGACCTTCATCTAAACCTAATTACCTCTCAAAGGCCCTGTCTTTAGGGCTTCAACATATGAATTTGGGGGGACACAGTTCAGTCCAAAGTACAGACTCACAATAGATGTGCAAGATGCAAGAAAAATAAACACATCCCAAATGCTCCTAATTCACCAAATTTAGGTTAGGTTAAAAAAAAAAAGTCCAGTTGAATAGACGTAATATTAGCATCTATCAGTTGGAATTCTGATTTTTTTTTTTTTTAATGAGTGAACTCTTCCACTAAAATAGCAAGCAGTCAATTTTGGTTAAGATTTTTGTTACCAGACAAAAAACTAACCTCTAGTGACTGATGCAATATTTTATTCTAAGTTATTTGAAAAGACATTGTGGAGATTGAATCTGGGACATGATGTGATATAATGTATGTTTTTAAAAATATGTAAATGTTTCGAAAGAGCAAAGAACAGCAGCAGAGGGAGAGAGAACTACTGGAAGAGAAGTTACAGATGTCCAGGTAAGAGTTAATGTGGCTTGGGCCATAATGGTATATGTAGAAATGTACAGAAATCACTAAAACTTGCAATGGCTGAGTGTGGGGATTATGAAAAAGAGAGTCAGTTACTATCTCTGTCTCCAAAATAGTGCTACCAGCTCACAGAATTGTAGGGGAAGATAAAGCTTTTCTGTGAAAGAATCTAACACATCACTCTCACAGGGTTTAAAGTTAGCTCCCATTTCCTTTCTCCTCTACCTGTCCCATCATCCCTGCCACACTGTCCTAGGGCTGAAATCAACACTTATATTTTCTTCAGATTATTCCACTGTCTTGCTCTTGTGGGGGACCAGAGTAGGAGAGCCTGAGTCACTAATCACAAAACTTGGCTCACCACATCTTTTACCCAAGGCTGGCTTACAAATTGGATTTCTGCTTACCTCTCCTCAACAATGAGCTCTGCCTATGGCTAACAATGAATGATGCACTATTCACAGGGAGGCAGCTTGATGGAGAAGAAAAATTAAATGAAACTGGCTCACAGTGTTATTGAGGCAACTCTCTTACTTATAATTATTCCTGACAACCAGAAATTTGTAGAAAGAGAAGATGTTTGGATTATATTGTTTCCAGTATGCTTGTGACCACTTGACTCCAGTGAAGGCAACTGGCTGTCCCTTCTATTTATAATAACTACAAATATTTCTTTAGGAGAACAATCAGTTTTTCCTGTAAATACTGTTCAGTTTGGAATTCTATTTGCCTAATTGTCTACTGCAGCAACAAGGTGGAAAATCATATCATGGTTTTAGCCATGACATATCCAGTGATTTAGAGCAGGCTTCAGACTAGACCGAAATTGTGGACTGCAGACCTCAAACTCCATCCGGATGGGAGTGGGGCAAGGGAAATATTTCTTGAACAAAATATTTCTGGGTTTTTGGGGTGCCTGGGTGGCTCGGTGGGTCAAAGCCTCTGCCTTTAGCTCAGGTCGTGATCTCAGGGTCCTGGGATCGAGCCCCACATCGGGCTCTCTGCTCAGCGGGGAACCTGTTTCTCTCTCTCTCTGCCTGCCTCTCTGCCTACTTGTGATCTCTCTCCTCTCTGTCAAATAAATAAAAATAAAATCTTAAAAAAAATATTTCTGGGTTTAATGCCTTGCTGCTAAGAGCATATTATTTTTGGAAGCATTTTTTTAGAAGTTGATGCTCAATAACATAAAGTAGTTCTTACATTTTATATGCGTTAGAAGAGAAAATGCTACTCTGTTATAGTAAGTCTAAGCAGCCTCAGCAAAGTAAAGACAGTAGTGTTGATTATTTGTCCACAGATAGGGTGGGAGAGAGTATTCCCCAGGCTCCTTTGGCACTGTCTCTCACATGCCCACACCAGTATCATGAAGTCACCTAAACTTTTAAATGCCCAGATACCAACTTGCTAGAGAGACAGGAAAGAAATGAATCTTGGAAGGGAGACAAATGGCCCTGGATCAAAAGAGGCTAAGAAAACCTAAAACAGATAGAATTGCCTCCTTTTGCTTATATTAGTAAGGGTATTCAGGAAGAAGATATAGACATTTATGGGATAGAAAGAAAGCAAAAATTCTTTTGTACCACAGCATTACTAAATAATATCCCCCTCTGAAAGATGTCTACGTGTATCTTTGGATCCCCCAGAGCATGTGAATATGTTACATAGCAAAGAGAAATTAAGGGTAGTGATAGTATTAAGGTTGATAACCAACTGTCCTTAAAATACTAATATTACCCTGAATTATCCAGATGGGCCCAGTATAATCACAACAGTTCTTACAAGGGGAAGACCTATGAAATGAAAAAACGAAGGTCTACGTTGTTTTAATTTGCCCAAGGACACACAGCTAGCAAGGGGCAAAGCCAGAACTTTTTGAATCAACCTGGGACCTCTCTTCTATGACTCCACTCCAGCTCTCATATAGAACCTGGGATTTCCTTATATTGTCTCCTTCAATTATTCCTTGTTTTTATTCCTAGACCCAAAGCGGTGTGAAATTTTCCTAGCAGATGCTCCTGCAGTATTTCACAACATATACAGTAACGATCCTTATTTGAAAATAAATATCAAGAGAAGAGTAGTCTGTTTAGATTTAATGAAGCAGAGAGAAAAGTAAAAATGGTGTGTGCAGAGGTTCCTACTTATACCGAAAGCATCGTGGAGGGGACAGGGCATTCTGTTTTCCTTCTCAGTATTTAGATCCTTCTCTGCTAAAGCAAACCCAAGATATTCCTCTGCTAAGAGATCCAAGCTGATTATGAATACAATGCATGGCAACATCTGTGTTTTGCACACTATTGAACTAAAAAGGCTCTAATGTGTTAGAGCAGAGGCCAAGCAACCAGTATCCATGGCAACTCCATGTTTAGTTTCAACCGACAGTTGTCGGGAGTATTCAATCAGATTCTTATATTTGTCTAAAATGGTAACCAATAAATATTTCCCATAGCCAACATTTTTGTCTTAGCTTGGAAACAAAGGCAAAGGAGACCTGGGTAGGGGAAGAGGACAGGGAGAAGAATTTTACCACAAACTTGAGAAAAGCTAAAATTGATGTTCCACTTGTCAAGTGAGAAAGAGCTGAGAAAATTGTAATAGGATGCATATAGATGTGAGTGGAGAGGGCAAAAAAACAGTATCAGTACCTGGCCCAGGCTGTATCATTAAAAGTGACTTTAAAAGATTCATGAAACCTGGTTGTGGGGATGCCTGGGTGGCTCAGTCAGTTAAGTATCTGCCTTCAGCTCAGCTCATGATCCCAGGATCCCGGGATCTAGTTCCACATCGGCCTCCTTGCTCAGCAGGGAGCCTACTTCTGCCTCTGCCTGTTGTTCTCTCTGCTTATGCTGGCTCTCTTGTTCTCTTTCTCTGACAAATAAATAAAATATTTTAAAAAAAAGGAACCTGGTTGTGTTCACAAACTAACAGTCCACTATCGTTTATTGTTTTACTGAGTGTTCATTGAGGCATTATGGTAGGCACTTTACAAACATTATCTCTAATCTTCATGAATATACACACATACACACAACACACACATAAAAAACCTATAAGAAAGTCATTATTACTTCCATTTTCCACTGAAGGAGGCTAAAGTCTAGAAAATTTAAACAACTTATCCCCATTACAAATTTCACCTACAAAAGATTTGAACTTTAGTCTAATTTAAGTCTGCTTTTTCCAGTGTTTCAACCACTGAAGGGACCAAGGAATATTTTTTTTTTAGTTTGAAGATTTTTATTTATTTATTTGTTTATTATTATTTTTTTGCAGTTTTTTTCCCCAAATATGTTTATTTTATTTTTTCAGTGTTACAAGATTAATTGTTCATACACCACACCCACCCAGTGCTCCATGCAATACCGTGCTCTCCCCAATACCCACCACCAGGCTCACCCAACCCCCTTCCAAAACCCTCAGTTTGTTGCTCAGAGTCCATAGTCTATCTTGGTTCATGTCCCCCTCTGATTTCCCCCCTTTCCCCCTTTCCTTCCTTCTCACAATGGCCTCCATGTTTTTCCTTATGCTTCACACGTGAGACCATAAGATAATTGGCTCTCTCCGCTTGACTTATTTCACTCCTCATAACCTGCAACTCTATGGCCAAATAATCTTTGACAAAACAGGAAAAAATATCCAGTGGAAAAAAGACAGTCTCTTCAATAAATGGTGCTGGGAAAATTGGACAGCTATATGTAGAAGAATGAAACCTGACCATTCTCTTACACCATACACGAAGATAAACTCGAAATGGATAAAAGACCTCAACGTGAGGCAGGACCCTATCAAAACCCTAGAGAAAAACATAGGCAGTAACCTCTTCGACATCAGCCACAGAAACTTCCTTCAGGACATGTCTCCAAAGGCAAAGGAAATAAAAGTGAAAATGAACTTTTGGGCCTTTATCAAGATAAAAAGATTCTGCACAGCGAAGGAGACAGTCAACAAAACAAACAGGCAACCCACAGAATGGGAGAAGATATTCACGAATGACACTATAGACAAAAGTTTGATATGTAAGATCTATAAAGAACTCCTCAAATTCAACACTCACAAAACCGATAATCACATCAAAAAATGGGCAGAAGACAAGAACATACACTTCTCCAAAGGGGACCAAGGAATATTTAAAAAAGAAGTTCCATCCTCATTTCAATGAATGCTTCAATAATAAGATATTATTCTGGCAAATAATAAATTTCAATTTTGAGTCTGAGAAATTCTGTCACTATAATAGTCTTATCAAAAATTAAACAACTCCATATTTCACTGGAAAATAATCAAAGGTGTGAATATTTTTCATTTGCATGTGTTCATTCTAGGTCAACAAAGAGTAGAGACTGAGAGATGAGACCCAGCTGGCTAGATGCCAGAAACATGAGTGTGAGGACCCAGAGTTCTAGATAGAAACATGAGCAGAAAATTGGACAAGAGAAGCCGCCCTGACACATGGGAGCATCTAAAACCAAACTTCCCCACACCTTTTGGAACTTGAGGCCTTCCTAAAGCGAATTACTGATTGGCCTCTCGTGTCACTTAAACCATCTCATTGCCTGCAACTTTCAATATGATACCAAACAAAAGGTACAGAGACAGCGTCCCTCATTACCAGCGTCTCCTACCAGAGTGGTATATTTGATACAACTGATGAACCGACATTAACACATCACAATGACCTAAAGTCCATAGTTTGCTTTAGGGTTCACTTTTAGTATTGTACATTCTGTGGATTTGGACAAATTTATAACTTGACATGTATCTACCATTATAGTACCATATGCAATAGTTTCACTGTCCTAAAATCAATTATCTTTCTAAAAGATTAAGTTATTTTCAAAGATCTTTAGTATTTATTCATATATTTGCCATTTTTGGCACTCCATTCTTTTCTGTAGATCCTAATTTCCATCTGTCTTCATTTTCCTTCTGCCTAAACAACTTCAACATTTCTTTGTAGGACAGATCTGCAGGTAATAAATTTTCTCAGATTTTGACGGTCTGATAGTCATTCATTTCCCTTTATTCTTTAAAGATGCTATCATTGAGTATAGAATTCTAGTTGACAGTTTTTCATTTCAGCACTGTATGGTTTTGACAAGAAGTTTTCTGTCATTCTTTTCTTTGTACCTCTGTATATAATATGTCCTCTTCTTTGCTTTTGAAATTCTTCTCTTTCTCACTGGTTTTCTTTAATTTGATTATGACATCGGTTGGTGTAATTCTCAATGTTTCCTTCTACTTGGGATTT
>JAQQSY010000179.1:0-31371 GCA_028646535.1 Procyon lotor | reverse complement strand
CCAAAGAAAGCTGGAGTGGCAATCCTTATATCAGATAAATTAGATTTTCAGCCAAAGACTATAATAAGAGATGAGGAAGGACACTATATCATACTTAAAGGGACTGTCCAACAAGATCTAACAATTGTAAATATCTATGCCCCTAACGTGGGAGCAGCCAATTATATAAACCAATTAATAACAAAGTCAAAGAAACACATCAACAATAATACAATAATAGTGGGAGACTTTAATACCCCCCTCACCGAAATGGACAGATCATCTAAGCAAAAGATCAACAAGGAAATAAAGCTTCTAAATGACACACTGGACCAGATGGACATCACAGATATATTCAGAACATTCCATCCCAAAGCAACGGAATACACATTCTTTTCAAGCACACATGGAACATTCCCCAGAATAGATCCCATCCTGGGATATATATACAATGGAATACTATGCAGCCATCAAGAGAAACGAAATCTGGCCATTTGCAAAGATGTGGACGGAACTGGAGGGTATTATGCTAAGCGAAATAAGTCAGTCAGAGAAAGACAATTATCACATGATCTCTCTGATATGAAGAATTTGAGAGGCAAGGAGGGAGTTTGGTGGGGTGGAGGAGAGAAATGAAACAGGAAGGGATGGGGAGGGAGACAAACCATAAGAGACTTCTAGACTCAGGAAACGAACTGAGGGTGGCTGGGAGGTGCGCGGTGGGGGTAGGGATAGGGTGGCTGGGTTGTGGACATTGGGGAGGGTATGTGCTATGTTAAATGCTGTGAAATGTGTAAACCTGACGATTCATAGACATGTACCTGGGGCAAATAATACATTATATGTTAATAAAAAATAAAGGAAAATAAAAAGAATCATAAAATAACAAAATGACAGTAACTACATACCTATCAATAATTATTTTAAATCTAAATGGACTAAATATTATAATCAAAAGACATAGGGTGACAGAATACTTAAAAAATCAAAACCCACCTATTTGCTACATATAAGTACTCATTTCAGACCTAAGACACATGTAGATTGAAAGAGAAGGGATGGAAAAGTATTTATCATACAAATAGAAGTAGAAAGACAAACAGGTAGCAATTCTTACATAAAACAAAACAGACTTAAAAAAAAAAAAAAAGACTCACAAGAGACAAAAGAAGGACACTTTATAACCACAAAGAGGACAATCCAACAAGAAGATAAAACAATTGCAAATATTTACGCACCCAATATGGGAGCACTGAAATACATAAGGAAGCTAAAAAAAAAAAAACCACCACCAACAAAAAAATACGTAAAGGAAGTAATTGACAGTAATACAATAATAGGGGGCTTTTACACCCCATT
The DNA here is from genome assembly GCA_028646535.1 of Procyon lotor. NCBI lineage: Eukaryota > Metazoa > Chordata > Mammalia > Carnivora > Procyonidae > Procyon > Procyon lotor. The sequence continues at coordinate 30,033 of JAQQSY010000179.1, read as the reverse complement.
TACACCACAGGACAGATTATCCAAACAGAAAAATCAATAAGAAAACAGTGGCTTTGCATGACACATTTGGCCAGATCTAACATATATATTCAGAACACTCCATCCTAAAACAGTAAAGTACACATTCCTTTCAAGTACACATGGAACGTTCTCCAGAACACATGGCATATTGGGCCACAAAACAAAGCTCAGCAAATTCAAAAAGATCAAAGTCATGCCATGCATTTTTTCTGAACAAAACACTATGAAACTAGATATCAACCATACACACACACACACAAAAAACTGGAACAAACACAAATACATAGGGGTTCAGTAACACACTACTAAGCAATGAATGTGTCAATCAAGAAATTAAAGAGGAAATCAAAAAGTACATGGAGACAAATAAAAATAAAACAATCTGGTCCCAAATCTTTGGGATGCCACAAAAGCAATTCTAAGCGGTAAGCTTACAGCTATATGGGCCTACCTCAAGCAGCAAGAAAAATCTCAGATAAACAACCTAACCTTATACCTACAGGAGAAGAAAAAGAAGAACAAACCAAAACCAGTAGAAAGAAGGAAATAATAAAGATTAGAGCAGAAATAAAAAATAAAATAAAAGCTAAAAAAACAATAAAACAGATCAATGGAACCAGAAGCTGAATCTTTAAGAAGATAAAAAAAAATTGATAAACCTTTAAATAGACTCATCGAGAGAGAGAGAGAGAGGACTCAAAATGAGAACTGAATAAAAGAGGAGAAATCACAAGCAATGCCACAGAAATATAAGAGATTATAAGAGAATATTATGAAAATCTATCAGCAAACTAATGGACAACCTAGATAAAATGGATAAATTCCTAGAAATATATAGACTCCAAAAACTAAATTGGGAAGAAATAGAAATGTTGAACAGACCAATTACCAGCAAAGAAATTCAATCAGTAATCAAAAAACTCCCAACAAACAAAAATCCAGCACTAGATACTTCACAGGTGAATTCTACCAAACATTTAAAGAAGAGTGAATACCTATTTTTCTCAAACTATTCCAAAAAATAGAAGAGGAAAGCTTTCAAATTCATTCTATGAGAGCAGCATTACTATCATACCAAAACCAGATAAAGACCCCACAAAAGAGAGAACTACAGGCCAATACTTCTGATGAACAGATGCAAAAATTCTCACTGAATTATTATCAAACCAACTCCAAAAATATATTTAAAAAATCATTCACCTCAGTCAAGTGGGATTTATTCCAGGGATGCAAGTACAACTGATTATTTGTAAATCAATCAACTTCATGCATCACATCAACAAGAGAAAAGATAAGGACCATTAAATCATTTCAATAGACACAGAAAAAACATTTGACAAAGTACAACATCCATTCATGATAAAAACTCTCAACAAAGTAGATTTAAAGGGAACAAACCTCAACCTAATAAAGGCCATATATGGAAAACTTACAGCTAACACCATATTCAACTGAAAAAAATAAAATAAACGGAGAGCCTTTTCCCTAAAATCAGGAAAAAGATGAAGATGTCCACTCTCACCACTTTTATTCAATATAGTACTGGAAGTCTTAGCTGCAACAATCAGACAAGAAAAGGAATAAAGGCATCCAAATTGGTAAAGAAGAATTAAAACTTCCATCATTTGAAGAGGACATCATACTATATATAGAAAACTCCGAAGACTCCACCAAAAACTTAACTAGAACTGATAAATGAATTCCATAAGGTCACAGGATACAAAATCAATGTACAGAAATCCACTGAATTTCTGCACACTAATAATGAAGCAAAAAGAAAGAGAAATTAAGAAAACAATCCCATATATAGTTGCACCAAAAAATAAAGTACCTAGGAATAAATTTAACCAAGGAAAGACCTATACTCTAAAAACAACTATTAACACACTGAAGAAAGAAATTGGAGATGACACAAAGAAATGGAGTGATATGCCATGCACATGGACTGAGAGAATATCGTTAAAATGTCCATACTACCCAAAGCAATCTACAGGTTTAATGCAATCCCTATCAAAAAACCAACAAAATTTTTCACATACATAGAACAAATGATCCTAAAATTTGTGTAGAACGACAAAAGACCCTGACTATCCAGAGAAATCTTGAAAAAGAAAACCAAAGCTGAAGGTATCACAATTCCAGACTTCAAGATAATACTATAAAGCTGTAGTAATCAAAACGGTATGGTGCTGGCACAAAAAACAGATACACAGATCAACAGAACAGAGAATACAGAAGTAAACCCACAATTATATGGTCAATTAATCTTTGACAAAAGAGCAAGATTATCCAATGGGGAAAAGATAGTTTTTTCAACAAATGGTGTTGGGAAAACTGGATGGCTACCTGCAAAAGAATAAAACTGGACCACTTCCCTATCCCATACATAAAAATATACTCTATAAATGGATTAAAGACCTAAACATGAGACCTGAAACCGTAAAAATCCCAGAAGAGAGCAAAACCAGCAATTTCTCTGACATGGGTCATAGCAACACTTTTCTAGATATCTTTCCTTAGGCAAGGGAAACAAAAGTAAAGATAAACTATCAAAATAAAAATCTTCTACATGCAGGGCACGTGGGTGGCTCAGCCCTTAAGCGTCTGCCTTTGGTTCAGTTCATGACCCAGGGTGTTGCGATCCAGCCCCGCATCAGGCTCCCTGCTTGGCGGGAAGCCTGCTTCTCTTTCTCCCACTCCCCCTTCCTTGTGTTCACTCTTTCTCTGTGGCTCTGTCCGATAAATAAATAAAATCTTAAAAAAAAATCTTCTGCACAGGCAAAAGAAGTAATCAACAAAACTAGAAGACAACCTACTGAATGAGAGAAGATATTTGCAAATGACATATAAAGAATTAGCATCCAAAATATTTGAAGAACTTATACAATTCAACACCAACAAAATAAATAATCCAGTTAAAATGGCATATGAACAGATTTCCCCAAGGACATACAGATGGTCAACAGACATATGAAAAGATATTCAACATCATTCATCACTAAGGAAATACAACTCAAAGCTACAATGAGATATCACCTCACAGTTGTAAGAATAGCTAAAATGAAAAATACAAGCAACAATGAGTATTGGTGAGGATATGGAGAAAAAGGAACCCTCTTGCACCGTTGGTGGGAATGCAAACTGGTGTAGCCACTGTAAAAAACAGTATGGAAGTTTCTCAAAAACTTAAAGATAAAACTACCATATGATCCAATAATTCCATGCTGGGTATTTACTCAAAGAACATGAAAATAGTAGTTTAAAAAGATATATGTACTCCTATGTTTATTTGAGCATTGTATGAAAGAGCCAAATTATGGAAGCAGCCCAAGTGTCCATCAACAGATGGATGGATAAAAGTGATGTGTCACACACACACACACACACACACACACACACACACACACACAGGAATATTACACAGTATAAAAAAAGGACGAAATTTTACCATCTGTAGCAACATGAACGGAGCAAGAGAGTATAATGCTGTGAAGTGAGTCACAGAAAGACAAATACCATATGATTTCACTCATATGTGGAACTTAAGAAATAAATGAACAAAGAAAAAAAGAGACAAACCAAAACTCTTAACTATAGGGAGGAAACTGATGGTTACCAGAGGGCAGGAGGTAGAGGGATGGGTGAAATAGGTACAGAGGATTAAGAGTACACTTACCACATGAACACTAATTGCTGAATCACTATGTTTCATACCTGAATCTAATATAAAACTATATGTTAACTACAATGGAATTAAATTTTTTTAAAAGAAAAAACTGAGAATATATCATATATGATAAGTGTTTTATTTATTGAAACTTTTTTTTTTAAAGATTTTATTTATTTGACAGAGCGAAACAGAGTGAAAGAGGGAACACAAGCAGAGGGGATGGTAGCGGGAGAAGCAGGCTTATTGCCAAGCAAGGAGCCCGATGTGGGGCTCGATCCCAGGACCCTGGGATCATGACCTGAGCCAAAAGCAGACGCTTAACGACCGAGCCACCCAGGCACCCTTATTTATTGAAACTTTTAAGTTATACATAGGTGTGTATATTGAGTAAATTTTTTTAATGCAATGTATCTTTCAATGAGGGTCACAATCAAAAAAGTTTTAAAAGCACTGATATAATAAATTCTGCCGTATTATAATCTCCAAATATGTCAACAATAACACAATATTTTAAAGTATGTGCTCTATGCCAGACAACATTCATATTAATTTATGTAGAGTTGACCCTTGAATAATACATATTTGAATTGTGTGTATCTACTTATACAGACTTTTTTTGATACAGTAGAGTACTATAAATATATTTTCTCTTATAATTTTTTAAAGAATTTTTTTAAAAATTCTTATAATTTTATTCTCATAATTTTTTGATACAGTAGAGTACTATAAATATATTTTCTCTTATAATTTTTTTAAAGATTTTATTTATTTATTTGACAGAGAGAGATCACAAGTAGGCAGAGAGGCAGGTGGGGTGTGGAGAGGCGGTGAAGAGCCTCCCCGCTAAGCAGAGAGCCCGATGAGGGGCTCGATCCCAGGACCCTGAAATCATGACTTGAGCCAAAGGCAGAGGCTCTAACCCACTGAGCCACCCAGGCGCTCCGCTCTAATGATTTTCTTAATGACATTTTATTTACCCTAGCTTACCTTATTGCAAAAGTACAGCATATAATGCACATAACACAGAAAATATGTGTTAGTCGACTGTGTGTTTATGTATTGGTAAGACTTCCAATCAACGGTGGACACCTGGCTGTTTCAGTTGGTTAAGCGTCCCACTCTCAATTTCAGCTTAGATCATGATTTCAGGTTGTGAGAGCGAGCCCTGCATCAGTTCTGCGCTGGGCATGGAGCCTGCTTCAGGTTCTCTCACTCCCTCCTTTGCTCCTCTGCCTACCTCTCTATCTCCCTCTCCTTAAAAAAAAAAAAAAGTTAAGGTTTTGGGGAGTCAAAAGTTATACATGGATATTTGATTGTGTAGGGGGTCAGCACACTAATCCTTGCATTGTTCAAGGGTCGGCTACGTTTTCTCAGTTAATCCTTATATTAATTTTATGAGGTGGGTATTTTTATATTCAACTTTGTATACTTTGAGCTACTGAGACATCAGGTGTTCTTATAATAACATTTGATTGAATTACTATCAAACAATGCATTTTTTAAGTGAATAAAAGATTCTGACTCTCTATTTGGGTACAGCGATGATAGAATTAAAGACACCCTTCCCCAACCCCCACTGTTTAGCAAATACATGAAAGTATTTTCTTAATTTTAAAATGCCACAGAAAAAAAAAGTTGGTCCAGAATTACAGTCTAACAAGAGGAACATCTGGAGCCAAAAGACACCATTTGACTAAATTTGCCAGAAAACGGTATACACGGAGTATTCTATCATTATTCTATGTGATGCCCCTCTCCCCACTGGATCTTCTCAGACAAATTTGGAAAATTGCAAGCTTGCAAACCACAACAGCTTGTTTGGCATGTTCACTGCAAGAGGCACATCCAAGTTAGCTGAGAAAACACAGGAATAATCATATGAAGAAGGGGGCCCAGCAAGCACACTATTCTCCTTTTCCCTCATGTTAGGCTAGGCAAGTCTGGCCAAGGGATTCTAAAGTTCTCGCATTCTTTACAGTAAAGGAAGATTTGATGGAATAACTTGACTCTTCCAGATCAATAGGAATTGGGTCAGAAATTGGAAATATACATTGTTCAAGAAAAAAACTATCTCAAAGAAGTAAATGATGACACCAAAATTATGAAAATTAAATTCTGTGTGGCAAATAATATTATATTCCTTGGAAAGCAAAGATACCCCTCGTTGCATTACAATGAAGTTCCACTTGTGAAGAAGTCGAGACTCCCAGTTTACACAACAAAGGAATTCTAGAAGAACACTCCAAAGAAACATAAAATTGGTTTAGTATTTGCTAAGTAGTATAACACCAATTCCAGCAGAAAGAGGAAAAAAAAACCTAGTTAGAAATCCACATGTATGAAACATAACTCATGTGCATACAACCTGTTCAGATTTTTTCTTTCCCTTCCTCAAAGCAAGAAAATTTTGCTTTTAGAATTATTATGTCATATTATACAGACTCTTGTTTAAAATACAGAGTGCCATTAAAAAAAGAAATTCCTAGTTTGGTGCCAACCCAAACTACAGGGTTATCTGAACCCAAGACATGTGGATTTAAATTTCTGCAGAAGTCTGGGCCAGCCCTCCTTATTCCACTGGCTATAAAACAGTACAAAGGTGCTCTGTAGGGTCTAATTTATCACCTGTTTTCTCGACCCCAAACCTCCAGAGGGAAGAAAAACAGTAACTGATGGATACTTTATAACATGAAGCCACTCTGTAAATCAAATTTGTTTTGTACTTCTATGAATAGAGTAACATTTTCATTAAGATAGTAAACAAACTAGGGGAAACTTATGTACCCTGGAGTGGCTGAAATGGAGTTACTAAGATTCTAGAAGGAGAACTCACCAGGATATGATAACGATGCCAGAGAGGAACCCGGAGAACTCCTCTGCTTGCCTACCGCCCTCAAGCAGCATGGCTAACATGGATTCTACTTTATCTCTCTCTCTAGCCATACCTTTTGCCTTTCCAATTTCTTCCCTAAAATTCTTGCCATCCTACAACATATCATGCCTTTCACAGGCAGGGATTTACACATGTGGTTCTCGCTTCCTACAATACCCTTTCCCCAACTCACTCCTCTTGAATGCTCTGTGACTCTTCCAGAACCGAGGTGCCATATCTAATTCACCTCTCTAGTCAGCTCACAGAAGTGATAATAATGAAGTAGGGACTAACAGGTGAATAAGAAATTACAATACTGGGTTTCGAGGAGGGTAGGGTATGCAGAATGCCCTGGGGAAAAAAACAGAGGCAGCTAATGCTACTCTGTGGCCTCTACAGAGATCCACGCTCTCTTAAGCCAGAGAGTCCTGCTCTCTCGACTTTCTTCCCCAGTATCTAGTTTCGGGGCTTTAGGATCTCAGAACTCAGCTATGACCCTGTAAAACTTCTAACTCCAAGTTCCTGAACGAAACAATCACAGAATCTAATAGACTATTTGGTAGGTGTCTTCCAACTCATTATATGCTTCACGTTATTTAATTCTTTTTCTTATTGCCTATAATATTTAAGCTTATATTGAGTCTTTTCTATAACATTCTTCAAACTGGGTTTTATATCTCTGATGGTTAATTTTATGGGTCAACTTGACTGGGTCATAGGAGTGCCCATGCTAAGTATTATTTCTGGGTTTGTCTATATGCTAGATGAGATAAACATCTGCATTGGTGGCCTTAATAAGGCAGATTACCCCCCCCCCCCCAGTGTGGACAAACATCATTCAATCTGTTGAGAGCCTGACTAGAACAAAGAGCAGAAGAAAGGAGACTTGTTCTCTTCTTGCCCGCCTGCTTGAGTTGGAACATCAGTCTTCTCTGGCCCTCAGATTGGAATTTATACCTCCTGTAACTCTGGCTCTCAGGGCTTCGGACTCCACTGAATTTGTACTACCAGGTTTCCCAGGTCTCTAGCCTGCAGACGGCAGATCATGGGACTGCTCAGCCTCTGTGATCACATGATCATGAGTCAATTCCTCATTATAAGAATATGATATACATCATATGTGTGTGTGCATATTATATATGTGTGTGTGTATACCACATGTGTATACCACACACACACATATGTATATGCACACATACATACATTTTTTTTTCTGTTTCTCTGGAGAACTCCTACATTCTCCCTATCTTTTTTTTTTTTTAACTCAATCCAATCCATTTTATGTATATGGCTGCCCTGTTTGTCTTTCTGAAAAAAAACTCTTATATTGCTCCCATAATAATAATGATATTAATAACAAGCTCAATAATTATAATACAAACATAAAACACATAAACACAGAACCCAAAAAGCAAAAACACAATAAAAACCTCAGTAGGAATGAAGACCTTTCATGACATGGAATCACCTTTCTCATCTTATATTCTATTACTCTTACCAAGAACTCTTCACCTCTCTTCCTTGCAAAGACAGCATACTTCCTGATGGCCACCCTTTGCTCATAATTTTTCTTATACATGAAAAACACAGGGTAGAAGCTAATACTTAAAAACACTGATCATGTGCTCGTATTGATTGTCCTAACCTGAGACACAAACTTGACTTGATTCAAAAGTTCTGATTGTAAGAACAGTATGAAAGCACTACAGGTGGTGTCTCTCAGCTAGAGGTGGAAATGTTAAAGATGGCCTCCTAGGAGAGGCAATATTCTAGACTATCTTTTAAATATCCACATTCACCGGATTCTCTGCTAAGCCATCTTCACTTATTTTTAAGGAGCCCCCTCCAGTCTTATTTCAGCAAGCTGTTTCCTATCCTTCTGTTTCCATGTGGAGGAACTTGTACTGTAGTAATATTCTGGCCTCTCCTTACCATTCCTATCAGTTCATTACCCTTCATTTACTCTTCTGTAAATGATGGAGGAGAGTGTGAGTGTGAATTTAAGGATTTGCACAACATCTGCAGAGATCCATCTTTTACTCTTTCTTGGAACCAGCCTTTCCGTAGGATGGTAAATCCTGATTTGTTCTCTGACATTTAGCCTGCCTCTATGGAGAAGTCTATCCACTGTCCAGCTGTGAATGTTACTAGGAGGAAATGTTTGTCTAATTCCACAGCAAAGTGTCAGGGAGCCCACTGTGGCCATATTTTTTTTGATCCACAAAGCTGTAATTTCTATCTCCATCTGTCCAACTCTTGTCTCTTATTTGGTTCCAATCTAAGAAGTGAATACGAAGTATATTTTTTGTTCTAAGCTGCCTCAAATTTTCATGTCTTTAACTAACACTTATGTGCCTATGACCCCAGATACAAATCTTCATATGGTTCCTTACTTTGTGAAGGGATTGCAATCAGTACCTTCTGGATAATTTCATTTAGGGTCTTTGCCCACTATGAACCTTCTTAAATCCACAGATTCTCTCCATGAAATTCAAGACCACTATCTTTCTCAAGATTTCGGTCTCTGTGTATTGTCAAAGATTATCTACAATATATCTGCAATCATTATGGAAGTAGTTTACATAAAAGGAAATGCAGTGTTTTTAGACCAGAGCTAAACACAAATTTGCAAAGAGCACTCTGAATCCTCACTTGAGACTACTTTATTTTTTTTATATACAGCTTAGCAAATGCAAAATTACACCTATATTAGCAAGCTTGTGTATATGCAACAAAATCTGTATGCCTCTATGTTTAAGAGTCCTTTTGATTATAAGGACGCTATAAACAACTTTATATAAACTTTGTTCTTTCCATCAAAATTGCCTAACTTACTATATATATTATTATATATAATTTGAACTATAGTTGTTTCCTTTGTTATAACCAGTCTGATAAAATATTCAAAATATTCTCACATTTTATATGGATATATTAAAATACCTGCAGTTTGAATACTGGTACATTCTATGGTTTTTATGAATAATTTAAAAGATTGTGTTGTGTGAAACTAGCTGGCAATAAATTCAAGGCAGGATCTACAAGTAAACAAAGTGCACAATGGTGACGATTACCCACATTCTTTCCCTTTAAATGAATCACCAATTTGTGCCTAGATTGCTTTCATCAATAGCTCCTGATACAGTATTAGTTTACTGAGCACATTTGTTGAGGATAGAAATTAATTAAGGAATTAGCTGATAAGAAATCTTCCCACGATTCACAGTCTTTTTATAGTAATTTATATAGCTCCAAAGCAAATTAAAACAAAACAAATATACCCTGAAGGCATATTTTGGTCCTCATTTTGTTCAAATAATTTAAGACGAAGTAAAGTATGGGTGGCATGTAAAACTTGGAATTTCATTTCAAGTTTTCTTTTCTGCCTCAGCAGGTTCTAAACATAGGTACCAATATTGAAATGGGAGAATTATGAAGGGCAAAAAGAATGTCAAAGAAGCATCAAACTTATTACCTTGTACTCACTGAGGAATTCCGTAGCTGTTATTGAACAAAAATAAGAGTTGGATTTTATCTCTTCTGTACAAACATATCTTTGTGTGTATTCTTCCTAAAGTCACATAAGAACAAATGTCACATCTTTCCTTCTCCAGGAAAGGTAAGCCTTCAGGGCTCCTATATAAAACCTGTATGAACGAGCTTCTTTAGTCCCTCCATCTTTTTCTAGGTTCCTTCCATCTTCCTGTCGTAACTGAAACCAGGTTTGTCACTGTCAATCTCATTTTCTGCAATGTGCCTTCTTTACAAGAATGATCTGTCTTGTTTTCTGGATCCCATCCCAGCTTTTTTCAAGATTTAGTTCTATTCATTATCACCCATCCCTCTCTCCTAATTTCATCAGCTTTTCAATATGTTCAAGATTCTTTCAACTTAATGAAGTAAAACTAAACAAAAACAGTAACACTCTCTCTTAATGCTAGGTTGCATTTCAGTATCTGCCCTTTGTCTAACATAGTTCTGGCAGTTTTAACTCATTCAACATTGCACTTTTTCATTTCCTTACTCTTTCTATAAGCAACCTACTGCCAATGGTTTCCCGCCTCCATCACTCTCCTGAAACTGTTGGCAAAATCAGGGCCATCACAGATATCTACACTGAAAAACCCAATGGACACTTCTCAGTCTTTATCTGTTGGATGCTCGGCAGCATTTGACAATCCTGACAACTTTCTCTTCTTTAAACATTATTTTTCCTGTATTTTAGATACTTAGTGTTGTGATTTACCAGTCTGACTTCTCCTTTTTCCTCCCCTTTGCTAGCTCCTGCTACTCCACATATCCCCTAACTGACGGCATTATTTAGGGCTCTCCTCCATTCTTGTCCTGTATGTTCTCCCTTTAAGTGATTACATCTAATCTCAAGCCTTCAATTATCACGCATATGTTTATGAATTGCAGATATTTTTCTTAAGGTAAGACATTTATCTTTGGCTTCTGACAGATACATGAAACTGTTAGAAAACTTCACTTTCATCTTTTTCTTTAAAGATTTTATTCATTTGAGAGAGAGAGCAGGGAAGGACAGATGGAGAGAGAGGAAGAAAGAATGTGAAGCAGACGCCGCACTGAGTGCAGAGCCCAACACAGGGCTTAATCCCACAACTACAAGATCATGATCCAAACTAACACTAAGAGTAGAACAATTATCAGACTGTTCACCCAGGCACTCCTCCACTTTCAACTTTTAATCAACATGTGCAAAACAAAACTCACCTTATCCCAAGAATACGATTCCTTGAATAGTCCTAAAGAATCCTGAATTAGGCCAATTCTCCTCATTCCCACTACACTACCGTAAAGCAGCCACAGGTGTCTCTCAGTCACTAACAGAGCCTCTAATGCTTCCTCACACCTAGTCTCCTCTTTAATTTACTCTCCAAGTTGCAGCCCTAGTGATCTTTCTATACTGGAAAACTAATTTTTGCATTTTCAAATTTTATTTTATTTATGGGGGGCAGATGGAGAGGGAGACAGGGTTTTGTTTTGTTTTGTTTGTTTTTTTAGATTTTTTTAAATTTACTTATTTGTCAGAGATAGAACACAAGCAGGGGGATTGGCAGAGGGAGAGGGAGAAGCAGGCTCCTCACTGAGGAAGGAGCCCAATGCAGGACTCAATCCCAGGACCCTGGGATCATGACCTGAGCCCAAGGCAGCTGCTTAACCGACTGAGCCACCCAGGCCTCCCAGGAGACAGAGAATCTTAAGCTAGGCATGGAGCCTTATGTAGGGCTCAATCTCATGACCCTGAGGTCACAACCTGAGCCAAAATCTAGAGTCAGATGCTTAACCTACTGAGCCACCCACGTGCCCCTGCATTTTTATTTAAAACCCTTCAATGATTCCCCAGTGATCTTAAATAAAAATGTAAAATCTGCATGGTATTCCAGGCCTTCTGGTATCTTGCTTCACCCGGAGTCTCCCTGTTGCTCTCCGTGCTCCAAACCTACTAAACTCTTCTTTTGCTCCTACGATCCTTAAACACACCCTTTTCTCTACTTCAAAACTTCCTCTTTGACTGGTTTCTCCTCATGGCTTAAATTACATTTTGTTCCAGAAGAACTGACGTGACCCTCACAATCCACTTAGGTTTTCCCCCGAAAAGTACCACAGCACTGTACACTCTCATCAGACCATTAATGAGGTTTATTTGCATACTTTTCTTTTTCACATTAACCAGTTTTTAGTTAAACTGCAAACTCAATGAAGTCAGATAGCATGCCTTTCTTCACAGATTTTCTTTGCAACTCTGTTCATGCACAACAGAAATTCAATACACATATTTTTTGCTAAAATAGTATATGAAATGTTAATGCCTTGTGTCCCAAACCCCGCCAAAAACAAATGCCTTTAAAATATCTTACATATGCCAAACCTCCCTTCTAATATCCACGCAATTGTTATTTTTATCATCCCTATGAAACATCTTAGTAACATTTTTAATTATGTACAAAACAAATGCAGCAATGAAATTTGTGTATTTTCCAACCTGTGAACTATTTTCTTGAAATAATTTTATTTATTCCTTCAACAAATACTGATTAATTGCCTACTAGGTCTTAGGAAGGCCCAAAGTACTGGGCATATGGCAAAGAAGAAAAGAAAAAGTCCCTGCCCTTCCAAAACTTACACTCTAATTGAGGAGATTAAAAAAAACAAACTAAAACAAACAAGTAAAGTAGATGACATGTTAAATAGTAATAAGTACTAAGAAGACCAATAAAACAGATAAGGCAAATTAGAAATACCACTTTTATTTGTAGGCTGGTTGACTGGCTTGGCATTTTTATTTAGAGCTATTACCAGAGGGTTCTCATCTGATTAAGAAAGAGACAAGACAGCTGGCCCCGTATCTATGTGGGAAAAGAGTATGTCAGCAGAAGTAATAACAAGTTCTAAGGATCTGAGGGATAAGGATGACTAAGGTATTTCAATCGTAACAAGAAGGCTGGTAGGTCTGGAACAAAATGAGCAAGATTACTAGAAAATATGGTCAGCTAGGAGGTAACTAGGCCAGATCATATAGGATATTAAAACATGGTGAGGGCTTGGATTTTACTCTGAGTCAAACGGGAAGCTGTTGGAGGGTTGTGTGTCCTCTAGGTGCTGGAATTGAGAGAACTAAAAGTAGCAAGGGTAGAATTAAGGAGACCAGTTAGGAAGCTACAACAGTAATCCAGCTAAACGCTAAAGATGGTGGCCTAAACCAAAACAATAAGAGGGAAGGTGGTATAAGTTGTAGGATTGGGATATACTCTGATCACTGAACCCCTACGTCTTGCTAACGGATTAAACAGGGGTAAAGACACTACGGTTTTTTTCCCTATGTACACAGAATGGAGCCACCATTTAGTGAAATGTGTTATCATTCCAAATATTAAATAGTGTTCTGGAGTCAAAATACAATAATTCCCAGTGTAGAATTCAACAGAGTGCAAAGTCTTCCTGCAGTCAAGCCAGAAGAGTTTGGGTGTATGCGGCAGAAGCATCTCTTTATTAAACACTTTCAGGTAATTCTCCTCTGATCTGATCTGCAATACCTAGAGCAGCACTCTATACTGGTTTTATTGCTTACAAATGGCCATACAGAATATTACTGAGGATCAACACCTGGACAAAAATTTAAGGAGAATTTGTGTGTTTATTATATAACACACACACACATACACACACACACACACACACACACACACACACACGTATGTTTATAATACATATATGTGTGTTTATATATTTTTCCCTCCCTAACAATTTATTACTTAAGTGTAAATAGTGATATTTTGATACTTGATAGATTAAAACAATGGTTTCAACTTGTTTCCAAACTACTGGGTATATTTAAGGAAGCCCAGTATTTAAATGGGAAAACAATTTTTTTGAGGTTAAAGGAAAACAATTCTTTTAAGACCTCCATCACATAAGCAAATTGGTGCAGGACACAAGGAAAAACATGCATAAGTACACACAACACCTCAAAACCACTCACCAAGCCTGCTGTGGAAGCTATGAATGCAGCAATCAGAAAAAAAGTAAATGCTGAGAAGTTTCTCCCAGATCAAGCCAGGAAAAAATTTTTTTAATCCCTAAAGACAATCTTTTAATGCAAAACCATTACAAGAATCATGCAACAATTAAAGAAACTCTTCAAAATTAAGAGCAAAGAAACAACAGAAAAGCTCCATAACTGTTGAAGATTTATTTGTAAAATTCAAAATCCTACTTGATTATGATTTATGGAAAAATAATGTTTTAAAATTGGAGTTTTATCATCCTTTTGCTCTTTTATAACAAAATGCTTAAGTTTTAATATACAAAAGCATTAATTAAAAATAAACCCTAATTCCCAGGGATGCCTGATACCACTTGTTGACCTGATTACACATGTAATAAAACAGGATTAAGAAGCTGAAGTTGGAAAAAAAGACAAAAACAAAAACACGACAAAAAAAAAAAAAAAGAGGTTAAAGTTGATATTCTTAAACCTGTTATGTCCTCATCAGAAACTGTAGATGGACTGAGCTTACACGGAACATAGTTTCTATGATAAAATCTTCTACAAAATAGGTTTAGAGGTATTGTTTTCTGGACTGTTTTGTTGTTAAAGTTCCAAAAGACATATTTAGCTTGTTTGGCTTTGAATGGCAGATTTATTAAAATTCATTACTTTCTTGTTCTGTAAAGTAATTTTACATTAGTGTAGAATCCAGGCTGGAAAATGAAATGTCACTAGGGCCACAGAAAAAAGGAAAATGTTCTGTAATTTTTATGGTTGAATTTTATGTGGTTAGTTTTTTAAAATAAGCTACTTCATATATTTGAAATACTTTTATTTGTATATGCTCAGAAGTTCATGGTATTCTTCCATGTTTATATATGTGCATGAAATAGAAAGGCATATAATATATTTACCTAAACATCTAAAAGCATTTGTGTGACTTTTGGCACCAATTTTTTTGTTTTCTCTGACCCCACAGCAAGGTTCAGATTTATAGTGGTTCAAATTGTAAGTTCAGTACTTACTTGATGGGAGTACTCAAGTGAACTATTTATCCTAGTGAGTCTCCTTTTTTTTTATTTATAGAAGATAATGATTAATGTTATGTTAAAAATTGATAATTCATATATAATTACGTTGAAAGTGACTTGGAAAAAATCTTAATATTTCAAGAGAAATGAGACTTACTCATTTAAGTTAGTCTTCTTTCCCTGTGGTTATCCCACTTTGGTTTGATCACTCTTTAACCTTATTTAGAAAGAAAAAAAATTACTTGTCCTTTAAGGAGAAACGAGATGATGTAAAGCAGTTTTCATGAGAACTCAAGTAAAATAGAATTTAATATATGTACTGCCAAATACCCTATCTCTCTTGGCAAAGTTATGCAGTCTTGAGTGATATAGTTCATTTTAGGCAGCTGCAACTAGAGTTCAAAAGGGAGATGTAGATAAAATATATTTTATATTTCCAATATAAAATGAACCTTCCTATTAATAACGTGACAATGACAATCCATCACGCCTCACTTCATGTAAAGCTTCTGCCACACATCATAGTCTTAGGTCTTGGAAATAATGATTAGGTGCAGCTGTAAAACACACTGATTCAAAATGAGAGGTTCATTAGTCACATAATAAGACCAGCACCAAAGAACTGCACAATGAAATCTGGGATTTCCCTTTTGTCTACTTTTTGGTACTCAATCTGTTTTGGCCTGAGGTCTGCATGCAGACAGATGCCCAGAATTGATTTTTCTGCACCCTAATGATTCCCTTTCCCCTCTTTGCATTAAATTGATTGAGGTGGACAATGACTGTGCTGATATTCTAAATGGATTGTGGCTCCCTCATGGCATACCTGAATCAAGGAGAATTGCAATTTGGACTATTATTTTTATCCACATTGCCTGTTTTTTCTGTGAGTGCCCTATGAATCCTGACCAGTGCAGGAGTAGCACTGAAATTAACTTATTTCCCCCTTATATCGTCTTCTCCGGTCTGAAGAAATTAACACTGTCTTGGGGACCATAAAATACTCCATGCCTAGTGAGCCTCATGTTTTCTAGTTAACTTTTCAGTCAACTAAGAGTAATTTCTCTCGTCCATTTAGCATTCCTCTCTTGCAATGAGCACCAGAAGTGTGCAGCAAAACTCCTGACAAGGGTGCTAAGGCTCTGACAAGAGCTACCCTACACATCAACCACCGGCTGGATGACAAGGGCTCAGAGGCTCACTTCAGAGGCATCAACATCACTTTTGGATTTAATCTTGAGACCCCAGTGCTGTTAATACATCAGATCATAGGTATATCAGATGATAGGTATTGTCTTTCTAATAAAAATGTTGGTGACAACTGATGAGAAGAAGACCGTACTCTGTCATTCTACTAGGAAAGCAGAAGGCAATAGGTACATATTGGTGAAGTTGAGTCATTGAGATTATTATCAACATCACCTGACATTAATTTTCAACTCTCTTAAACCTGATTCATTTTTTCCCCCAAATCCCCTTGCCTTTACTCCTCTCATTGATCTTTTCTAGGCCATCATATTCTCTTTCTAATTGTACCAATTCCCCTTCCTGCTCTCTTTTACCCTACTGAGAGAATATGAAATCTCAAAATAACACCCATAATATGAGAAAGGAACAAGTCACAACAATGATCCAACCGAAGAATAAGTTAATAAACAGACCACCCATAGAAACACATATTATAAGGGATATCTTCATTTGCTACTTTTTATGAATTCATTTGGAGACCAAAATGTTAAAATAATTGATTGACACATTACGAGTTTAGCACACTGAATAGATGTGCAACACCAACAGGGGTTTCATGCTTAAAAGTATAAAAACCATCAATATAGTCTCTACACTATTTTATATTTTTTCTAGTTTTTAGAACACTGGACACTTCACTTCTTTTAAATAAATGATAGAAGAGCATTTCAAAATTATGCTTAAAATATTTCAAGATCAATATGATGTGTTCATTCATAAAACTGAGATTTATGTTTCTCTTAGAATCTGATTTTTCTATTTCATTTCCTTCTAATTTTTCCTTTCCATTAACAATGATATCCCTTTTCACCTCACTACTGCAATAGCTTACTAAGGGGTATCTCCTTTGTTGGTCCTTTAAATAAACCTGATTTTTTTTTTTTTTTTAGCTCTCTTAGAAAACCCTTAAATGGCACTCCATTGTCAACAGCTATCTTCAAACTGGAAACAAGCTTCCTATAGTGTTTGTAAGAATACAGACTCAAGCATGGTAGGATCTCGTTATTCCAAGTGTGGTCCAGGGACCTACAGCCTGAGCCACTTGGAATCTTGTTAAAATGCAAACTATTAGGTTCCACCCAGACCTCTTCATCAGAACTTAAAGAACATTCTCCAGGTGTTTCATTAAATTTCACTCACTCTATTTTTAATCTTTAAATTAAGAAACACTTTAAGTTTTACTAATATTTAGTGTACAGATTGATACTGGCAGCCTCCCTCGGACCATTTGCTGCATATGCTATTTTGAAAGAAGGTCAGAATTTGATTAAGCTTGGTCTTTCTCCTTCATTTGCACTTATTTAATCTATTAGAGTTTCCTTGTACACTGATATGTAGTTTGAAAGATTATATAATCTAGGGTAGCATAAATCAACCTTCAACAAATATATGGTTTGCAAAGTACAAACATGAATTGACAACAAGACAAAATATGAAAACACAAGTGAACAAGAACTGGCAAAGCTGGGGCGCCTGGGTGGCTCAGTGGGTTAAAGCCTCTGCCTTCGGTTCAGGTCATGATCCCAGGGTCCTGGGATCGAGCCGCACATGGGGCTCTCTGCTTGGCAGGGAGCCTGTTTCCCTCTCTTTCTCTGCCTGCTTCTCTGCCTACTTGTGATATCTTTCTCTGTCAAATAAATAAAAATGAAATTTAAAAAAAAGAACTGGCAAAGTTCATTTTACTTTTCCTATTATGAGTTTGTTTCATTCATATTGTGGTGTAGGGGAGTTAACAATTTAATCATGTCTGAAAAGAAATTGACCCAATAAGAAATTACTGAGATTATTGGAATTGATTCATCTAAGCTAATACTAGCTGTATTTTGTACTTTAAGGATTGCATTAACCAAATCCGAATGTTCCCTCAAAATATTATATGTACTGAGCAGACTGAGTCTTTCAGTATCAATCTGCAAACCAAATATTGGTAATACAATGTATTTATTTTCTATGCTCAGGTTTCATGGCAAGTGAGATATTGTAAAACTAAAGGTTTTGTTAAGAAAGACAAACCTCTGCCTCTTTTTCGGCAATGTTAAAAGTCACAATAAATCATCATGGTAATCAACCTTTAAAAAAAAAGTCCTAAATTTCTAACTTAACAATGTAATAATTTGAACTTAACAATGAAATAATTAAATAAAGAGATGAAATAGCACTAGGGAAAGATAGATATCTTCTGCTCTGTCAAAGAAAATGAAAATATATGGGAAACAAATAGGTAACAATATAAATTTCTTTGTCAGCAAACTTTTTTTTCTGGTAAATTCACACAGAGTTCATTCCTGACAAGTTTAAAAACAGGCATGTCAAATTATGTTATTTTGGAAAGTTGCTCATGGTAGGATACAAATATGAAAGTTTCTATCTTGTGTTAGCTTGTGAAAACATAGTTTGAGATAGTAAATAAGAAGGTGTATAAAGAAAGTTATGTTCTGAGTGACAGATGAACATTTAATAAAAGTGATGTTTTGTGGTCAGGGACCACTACCTTTAAGTTTAAGTGGTAATGAAACAGATTGCAAAATAAGGTTACTAACAGATAACGCTGCATATGAATTTCTTTTACTGTATCCTTCCTAGAAAATGGAATGCAAGAGAAAAATTGAAGCATCAAAGACCCAAAGTGTCACAGGATGTTTTCAAAGCAAAGAAACAAACAAATAAAAACAAGATCTGTAGAAAATTCTTAATAATACGCTGTGGTACAGTGATCATGAATATTATTCACACTACAGAATGCTTTGGTTTCCTCATGTAAAATGATTAAAAGAATCAGATTCAAATGTACACTGAAGAGTCTTCTCTTATTAAAGAAAGAAATCTTAATTTACTGCCTTTCAGTAGGATGTAACCTAGTAGATGGTTTGGAAAAGATATCAACATTTTTAATCTGTCTTTTCATGGTAATAGTTTAAACAAATGAAGTTCCAAGGACATTATGCACAATTGTATTTGTAAAAAAAAATTTACTCACTTATTTTAAAAATATTCAAAATAAACAATTCAGTAGGTTTTAGCCCTATTTTTGCAAGTACAGAAAAAAAGTCTTCCAATTACTTTGTCAAACTGACTGACATTAGCGAAGCCAGAGGTACAACCAGCTAGTGAATGTTGAACTTTTCAACATCAGCACACTTTCTATAACTGCTGAGTAAATTTGAAATGATCATTTAGTCAAAGTAAACAATGATACACTCTTTTCCTTTGAGATTTACCTGTTTTGTTGCAGAATCATTTTCTAAGGACAAATTGCACTAAATATTAGTGCAGAACCAGCATCTGAAACCTTTTAAAAATATATTTTATTTTTATTTATTTATATATGTATTGAGAAAGAGAGAGAGAGCGTGCACACACACAAGCAGGGGAGCGGCAGGCAAAGGGAGAAGCAGGCTCCCTGCTGAGCAAGTAGCCTGATACAGGACTTGATCCCCGGACCCTTGGGAACATGACCTGAGCTGATCATGACCTTAACCAGCTGAATCACCCAGGCTTCCCCGTTTGAACCTTTTTATTATCAGATGTTTAACTGGAATTAAATTAAGTAATGAAGGACTGTTTAATGAAAAATATTTAGTGATTGACAAAATTAAGTCACATTCTTTTAGTTCCTATTTTTGTGTTTATCATATATAAATAAAATAAAAATTAATGGAACTTCTGGAGGATATCAGATGTACTCTAAATTCCTCAATCTCTGTTTTTTTCTTAATTTATAGTTTTGTACTATAAAGGTTAATGTGTTAAAATACAATGTGTTATACAATACCTTTGCAATACATTTTACTGTAATACAAATATTCTAAAGTTACCATCTGACTGTTATATTTTTCTTTTCCCAGTTCCTCACCTTTGGTTCAAAATAAGAAGTTCAGGATATTTCTGTCCATGACTTATCTTCCTCATGCAAACATTTCAGCTAAGTAAATATTTATCCTCCTGTACATTAGTCGGGAGTTATAACTCATGCTCAGTTCCTTAATCTTTGGATCAATATTCTACTCATCTCTTGCAGTCTGTTGCTCACTCATTCTGAACCGTATCTTTTGCTGAATACCCTTTTTATATTTTCACCTCTGTCTCCTGAGCTTCCCTAAATCCACGGAGAGCTCCTCAGCCATTCGTCTTGCAGTGCACCCACTGCCCTCCTGCAAGGCAATCTCAACTGACCTATCCATTTACGTTTGACTTTCTTTCTCCTACACCAACTCTCTAGTCCAGTAAAAACAGTCTCTCCACCTTCCCCAGGCTATACTGTACAAAGATGGTCTCATTTTGCAGTTTGCTTTGACCATTCCATACCCTAAAAATGTTTTGGGTTGTTTTTCATTTTGTTTTGTTTTGTTTCTTTGTTTTGCCTCTTGCATATCCATTTCCTTCAAGACAGTTCATATTTAGCTTTGTCCTTTTGCAATATACTGAACTTATTTGTTCTCCTGAAATCCCACAATATTCCTTCCCTACGCAGATAACTTGACATCGAACTTACTACTGTGTTCTATATACATATATACAAAGACACATGTACGTAACACATGAACAAAGTTCTATATACATCGTCATATTGTATTGTTGCTCCATTACACACACTGATCCATTTTCCTATTTATTTTGTTGACTTGCACAAAAATCAGATCTGTACCTAAGAGGTTTGAACTTCCTTGAGGGGAGAGAACTTTAAGTGCCTACCATGCTTAAGACATAGTACATGGATGCTAGTAAGTCTTATTAATTTGGGAAAGATGTATCAAGTATTTAGAATGCATATGTTTATGTATAATTCATAAAATTAAGAGTTCTACTTCCATAATGCCTCAGAGTTATTAATAGAAGTAACCTGTCTGTGAATTTTTCAAGTTAAATGCTTGAGTTCAGAAATCGATCTTATTTCCAATACCTCGAGATCATTTTTTTCTATTACTCTTTCAGCTAGTTGTCTACTTTATTTGTGGAGTTAGAGTAAGTTCAACAGCCTGATCTAAACAAATAACACAAGCAATGAGCCAGACAGCAATCAATGCACCATTAAAACAGAAATGTAATGTGGTTGAAATGACAGAAGAAATCACACTGTAAACTAAAACTCAGACAGCCTTTGCTAGAGAACCTAATTTGTGTTCATGGAAACAGAGAAATCTTACTGAGAAAAGAATTATGACATATGGCATTCCATCCTTCTTCAAAAGTGCTATTAAAAAGCATTATATACTTTATCATCCTAATCATTATTACAAGTTATAGTACCCTAGGTCCAGCTTATTTTAGTGTTAGAATCCAAAGTATACTGATGCTTTATGGTATGTCATTATGCATTCCAGGAATTTTCATAAAATTAGTGAGTACTCACACAACTAGACATATATTAAGAACAATGTCACTTGTTACTTAAGGATTTTAAAAAGTGTCCCTCTGGGAACAACTTTTATAGATAGAACAACTATCTAACAAGATAGATAGATAGATAGATAGATAGATAGATAGATAGATAAATAAATAAATAAATAAAACAAGTGTCCCTCTGGGAACAACAATCCTCACTGCAGAGATACACTTTTAGCCGCAAGGAAAAAAAAAAAGAGAGAGATATTGTTGTTTACTAAGCATCAAATACACTGGCCCATATTTTGTTTGAAAACAGACCACAAACTTTCATTTTAATAGAAGATTCACACATTTTTTATTAATTCCTTTAAAGTGAGATTGTTAAAAATTTACCATGCACCACTTCAAGTGTAATAATGTGTAATCTTAAAGTGTAAATAGATGAACTGCAACCCAGAAATGTAAAGTAAAACTGTGAAAACCAAGGGCAGTCAGCCATTTGGTGCACTGCAGGACACACAACACGAAGTGAACCAAACCTTGTTAAACATGAAATTAATTCTTATTCATGACTTTAACCATGAAGGGATTACTCTTCCAAGCTCATATATCAGTGTTCTTTCTTCTATCAAAATATTTTCAGGACATTTCAAAGTCAAAAATATTTTACACTGTGCCTATGTTATATAGTTGATGTGTCTATATAACTATGTTATATAGTTTGCACATGATGTGCAAAGCACACATGTAGAGAAGACTTTTCAATTATTTAAAAAGCAGCAGCAACAACAACAACAACAACCGTACTAGTAAATGTACTTTCAACTTCATCCATGGAGCACTGCCCAGCCATGGATCCAGAGTTAATTATCTTCATGGCTTTGAAAGTACATGTAAGAGGCCTATGGCAGTGACCTTACTGTAAGATTACCAAATGGAGGTGAGGGCATATGAACCATAGCTGAAAGCCTATTTCTTCAGTTGAAATATTTTCAAAGTTTGTAACCTCTATTCCTTACACAGATTTTTTAAAAATGCCTTCAAAGAACGTAATTTCAAAGACACATGTACACTGGCATGACCCTGGATATATTTAGCAATATCAACTATCCTATATAAGTCTAATTTTTAGTAAACACAGTCCCTTGAACATCAATATCCAATAGTATTAGCTAATGTTACCCAGAACCATAATTAAACTTACATGAGGATATACTGACAATCTCTGACATTTCTATTGTCACCAACTAACAAACACATCTCATGTTCCTCACAAAGCAATTTCTTTCCATTGCTGAGTCCTATCCTCTTATTTAAAAAAAAACTTTAGAAAAATGAGTAAATAAATAATAAAAAATTTTTAAAGCCTTCAGGAAATTGGCGTTTTCTATGGGACTGATGCCTACAGGAGCAACTGAAAAGCAAGGATGACACACCCATGGACTACATATGTGACTTACTCCACTTCACCTTATGTCAGTATCAGCCCTGTTGTTATTCCCAATGTTGAATTTTCATTTGATGGCTCTAAAAGTCAGAAAGGACACCCTGACTTGTCCAATTACCTCATTTTTACCAAAGGCTAAACTTACTGGACTTTCCAACCTTTATGGGTAACAACATTTTTCTGTAAGAAACCTTCTGCTTCTTTAAATGGGTCTTTTATAAAAAGATTGTTTTTTCAGAATATGTTCAGATTCTCTACCTTGTATGTCTTCCATTCTTCAGTTGATTATATCATATGTATTTTCAGCTCAAATTCTTAGTACCCCACTGAAGTTTCCCTAAATTATTTGGACAGGTTTTTTATTCTTCTTTATAATCACAGAAACTTATCACTTACTTTGCATTTAAGACTGTATTAGTTACTGAAAGGTTTTGGTGTCTGTGTTACTGAAACAGAACTGTTTCTTTATATTAAAGAGGGGAGGAAACAATGTATTATAATTGACTCTCAAGCACAAGTTTTACAGATTAATCTCACAATCACTTTTTTGTCTCATCTAAACAGGTAAGAAATAAACAATGAAGCAGAGTAATACAATACTAAAATTGTAAAAATTCATTTTTGGATGGATAATGACAACTTGATTCAGGGGAAGACATTTGGAGCAAAGTAGCTTGTTTAAAAGATAAATATTTTGTGTTGACATACTTAGCTATAGATGGAAAATGGACATATACATAAAAATATTCTGTATTAAAATAAACAATGTATGACCAGAAAAATGGAACCAATACTATCTGGCTTCTTTTTTTTTTTTAAGATAGATAGATAGATAGATAGATAGATAGATAGATAGATAGATAGATTTATTTATTTATTTATTTGTTTGTTTGTTTGTTTGTTTGACAGAGAGAGAGAGATCACAAGTAGGCAGAGAGGCAGGCAGAGAGGAGGAAGCAGGCTCCCCGCTGAGCAGAGAGCTCGATGCGGGGCTCGATCCCAGGACCCTGAGATTATGACCTGAGCCGAAGGCAGAGGCTTTAACCCTCTGAGCCACCCAGGTGCCCCTACTACCTGGCTTCTTACACTAAAATGGCAGTATACTTATTCTATCAAGTGTTATATTGAACCTATTTAAATATCTTAGGTTTTAAACACATGATAAATGCATAGCTCTTAATGTTCAAAAACACATTTTTTAATATTCCTAATTTACAACTAAATTTTAAGATTAATATCAAGGGAAAGAAGTGCCAAGTACAGTGTTGACAGACACTGAGCAAATTCTTTTCTAATGATAAACAGAGAAAATAAAGATAACATTTGGATAAAGTCATAGATACACCTAAGATACTTTGAATAGAATGGTAAACTAGGTTCATGTTGTGATGGGAGTTAGAGCAAATTTCTTCATCTTTCATAATATTTAGTACATCTGACATAGTATATAATTGATTTAGGATTTCATTGCTTAGGTTGTTCAAAACTATGGTAGAGGTGCAAAAGGAGAGTTATATATATATATATATATGTATATACATATATACATATATATATATATACACACACACATACACACACACACACACACACACACACACACACACACACATTTTAAAGATTTATTTATTTATTTGACAGAGAGAGAGATCACAAGTAGGCAGAGAGAGAGAGGGGGAAGCAGGCTCCCTACTGAGCAGAGAGCCTGATGTGGGGCTTGATCCCAGGACCCTGAGATCATGACCTGAGCCGAAGGCAGAGGCTTTAACCCACTGAGTCACCCAGGCACCCCAGGATAGTTCTATATATTGTTTTTATTCTTTTGGTGCCAAAATCATAAAGGAAAGCCACTATTTTTCTTGATAAGAAAAATCATAGGAATGATAGGAAAAGAAAAGAGCTAAATATACTCAAAATCCTACATACAAGTGGAAAATGAAGTAGCACTAAATCCTGAAGAAAAAAAGACATCCCTGGCCCTCAAAGAAGGCTAAAAAAAAATCTATTTGAAAATATTTTGGTGTTTTTTTTATTTTGCTGACATAATGAAAAGAGCATTTTATAAGTCAGAATCTGAGCACACTGGAAAAGTAACATCAGATGGAGAACAGTGGCTGCTTCTGAAGACAGCAGCTGTTTTATGTGTGGTGGTGATAGGGGATGGAATGGGTTACACTTCCTTGTGGCTCTGCCTAAGTGGGGATGGGTAACTCACACTGACAGTACAACAGAGGCATGCCATTCCTGTGTTTTGGTTGCTCCTAAACGCATGAGTGTCACAGGAAGTACCAATTCCCCGAGGGTTTTTTGTTAAAGGACAGGATCCAGAAGAGTAAAGAAATTGCCTTGTTGAGAACATAAATAGAAGTTTGGTGACCTGGTGGCTTGTGGGTCACCAAGCATGTGGGGCAGAGTAAGGGAGAAGGCTGTCCATAAAAGGTGGGTATGATTACTGGCCCGGCTCTTTCCCAGGACCTCACAAGGCTAAATTTACAACACTCACTCAGTACTTGTCATCAATGAGTACTTTCCAGAAAAATCCGTGAAAAGGTACCATTTTGTGTACAGGTAAGTCCAAAGCTGAAGACCACCTGAGGAAGTAGTCACAAACTCACAAATTATGGAGAGAGCTCCATACTTTCATAGGCCATGAAATTAGAGCTTCATGCCAAATATACCGTATTTTCCAAGGAATAAGTTTCTATAGGAACATGTGGACTAGATAAGTATTATAATTTCTTCATTCTCTATGTTTAAATCAAAACTTAAGTTTAAAAATAAAAGATACTTCAAAAAATCTCCACAGGTGAAAGCACAGAAGTTCTTTCAAACGTTTCAAGTCGTATAAAATAGGAAATAATGATGATTTTCAAAGATACTGTACTAATAAAGGCAGCCAGTATGATCACTGAATATGACCATGTATTTAATAGCCAACAGACAACTGAGGAAATACAGCCATGACTCAACAAGAGCACACCAATGGAGCTGGAGAAATGGACTAAGCTCCATGACTATCTCATTTTTCTCAATTCTTTTAGCAGTTTAAATGAATGTGTCTCACTTATGGTATTTAGATATATGTATGATCAATGGTATAGTGTGATATGTTCTTATCTCCTCGATTAGATTTCCAGTTTCCTGCATGCTGGATCTACGTTCAATTAATACAATACCCATAAGACTCAGCATATTATTTTCAGACATACGTAACAAAATAGCATCTCAACAAACATTTGTTAATGCAATGTAATCAAAGGAATGTAAGCATTGGCAATGCCTTTCTCTGCTTTAGAGATAGCAGTATAATTTGATGATTAGGCATTTGGTTTTAGAATTGTTGGCCTTCTCCACTTACTTACTAGCTTTGTGTTCTTTGCCAAATTCCTTCACTTCTCTGTGCCTCAGCGTCCTCACTGTAAAATGCTGATGGTATTTGTGGTAGGCAGAATGATCCTCCCACCCCAATCTTCCAGGACGTCCCTGTCCCAATTCATGGAACCAGTGAGTATCTTATGTTACATGGCAAGGGGAAATTAAGGTGCCAATCAGCTGATCTTAAAAGAGGGAGATTTTCTTGGAATATTCAGATGGACCTGATACTATAACTCTGTGCTGTTTCAAGTCACTGATTTTCTGGTAATTCATTACGACAGCAATAGGAAAATAATGCAATGGTAATGGGTACATCTTTAGAATTCTGAGAGGAATAATATATGTAAAGCATAAATAACAGGGTTTGGACCTATTGTTATTACTGAGTGGCCCAGGTAAAAAATGGTATATGCTTCATGAAGAAAGTCAACCTTGATAAATGGACATAATTTGACTGTGGATAATATAACAATACAAGGAAAATCCTAAGAATAAAAACGTACTTTGAGCAGCAAGGATATTACCGTGTTTCAAGAGACATGATATAAATTTGGATTGATTTAATGGGGCCAATAAATGGGGGGCCTTGAAATACAGAAGAATTCAAATTTAATATGGTGGTAAAATGAAGGATAAAAGCTTTTGAGTACTGGAATGACATATTTAGAAAAAATCAAAGTTTGGTGGAGGAAGGGAAAGAAATGAAAATCACTTTGGAGACCATTTTAGTCTGGCAGGTAAAAAAAAAAATAAGGAAGGTAGTGTGATGATGAAGAAAGAAGAAACAGAATAATTAAATCATACTCTTGATCACCAAATACCATTCGTTAGCAGGCATTACCTTCCAATTCACCATTATCTCTTACCTCCCTAACTGGGGAGGTACTTTCCCCAGAAGAACTCTCTTCTTCTCCCTATCTTAGCTGGGATTTCCTAGAAAGTGGAGGTAGGATACAAGTTTACATGTTTCACTTGAATTAGGAAGTGCAATACCAAGGAAGGAGGAATGAAGGAAAAGGTAGGTGAGGAAAGGAAGGAGAAAGAGCCAACAGCAGGATGCATTACAAATGCTGGCCACAGACTGGTATGAACCACAATGGATTACTCATTCTTTCAAGATAACCATTTAAGAGACCTCATGAGCTCCCCTGTCTCAAGACACTCTGTCCTGAAAAGAGAGAGAGAAAAAGCTGTCTACATGCTCTCTTCTCCTAATGGTAAAGAATCATCCTAGACTGTTAATGCCACTCCAACTCCAGATCACTCTTCCATGGAAAGCAGTAGGTTCTTCCACATCCTAAACCTCCATGGCTTCAGTGAAGCCCTAGAATGGAAGGTGAGAGGCACAAAGCACAAGCATCCCAAGAAGCATTATCAGGTCATGCCCACATTAAAGTGGAAGCCATGGTGGCAGGGGTAAAGTGGTGGTGAGCGGCCTCCAAGACAGGTGTAGCTCAGAGTCTCTGCTGAGGCACATTAGAGGAATATGATACACTTCTCTGCAGTGTTCACAGAGCACATGGAATGATCACTTTAAAAGCTAAATTCAGACTGTTAACCCCAATAGTTCCCCACTGCAGCATTTATAAGACAACTTACACTCTGTACCATGACACACAGCATCTCTCTAACCTCATCTCTTCTTTGCCTACTTTGCTCCTGCTGTGCTGGTCTTCTTGCTGTTAATAAAACACGCCATTTCCTTTCCCTTTCAGCAGTTGGACAGCTCAGAAAGGTGTTCCCTTTGCCAGAAATATCCTTCCCCAAGGACTCAAACGGCACTCTCAGCTCATTTGCTGTTTGCCCAAATGTTATCTGAGAGACACTTCCCTCTATTTCAATGTACCTACCTTCTTCCACAGCATTTTATTTTCACATACCTACCTTTAGCTCATGTTATAGTGCTCATCAATACCTGAAAGCATATTATGCATGCAATTATTTACTACTCTACAGTCTGCTTTTCTCCACTGGAATGTAAACTCCATGAAGTCAGAAAGCTTGTCTTGTTCCCTACTATTTTACCAACATCTGGAATGCATTAAGCACTTATTAAATACTTGCTAGATGAGTGAGTACTGTTTTTATTTAAAAAAAAAAAAATCCCAGTAGAAGAAAAGGAATTGCTATTTATTAAACGGTCACTATATAAATTATTACTCAAACTGGGACACTGAAGAAAATGTTAACATTTACTAAGTACCTATTATGTCATTAATCATATAATTCCTTATCCAAATTGGGAAAGTGTATGGAGGTACTATTATTAATTACAACATAACAGTAGGCATACAGCTGCCCTTGTGTCCTAAGTATCCTGCCAGGTGTTAAATATAGCTTTTCCTCTTGAAGTATACAATATTTGGTTTTCTTTTTTCAAGATTACTTTGCTTTGTTGACTTGACTCAGGAAAGACCATTTTAATTCACCTTTGGTGGGAAAGTTAATCTGTGCTTAAGAGACCTAAGAGAAAAACAGATTCCTCTTCATCTAAAAACATTCATGCCATGCCAAGTTCTGAGTGTATCTTTATTCATTAATCTGTGCCCCACCTCTCCCCCACCAGTAAAATATTGAAATATGCTTTCGTCTTTTAGGGATATATATGCTATTTATGCACTGAATAAGCACATGAGTTATTTTTTAGTCAAATTCTCTAATACTATATCATCTTTATAATAGATGAAATATCAGGGATCCCTGGGTGGCTCAGTCGGTTAAGCGTCTACTTTCAGCTCAGGCTATGATCCCATGACCTGAGATAGAGTCCTACATCAGGCTCCTTGCTCAAAGGGAGTCTTTCTCCTTTTGCCTGATGCTCCCCCTGCTTATGTTCTCTCTCTCTTTCTCTCTCTCTCTCTCAACAAATAAATAAAATCTTTTTTAAAATAATAGATGAAATACTGGATAAGTAGAAATGAAATATTGATTTCATTAATTTTTTTTTAAAGATTTTATTTATCTGACAGAGAGAAACACAGTGAGAGAGGGAACACAAGCAGAGGGAATGGGAGCTGGAGAAGCAGACTTCCCAACAAGCAGGGAGCCCAATGCGGAGCTCGATCCCAGGACCCTGGGATCATGACCTGAGCTGAAGGCAGAGGCTTAACCACTGAGCCACCCAGGTGCCCCAGATTTTTAAGCTGTGAGCATTCATTGGTTAAAGTAAATCTGAGGTAATTATTTTTAAATAATAAAGCTAAAACCCCTAGGATGGGAAAAGCAAGGAAAAAAGTAAAGTAATATGTATATAGTAACTATATAAACAAAATTTAGAATAACTATATTAATGACAGAAATAAAGAATAAAGTTTTCATATCATTCCCAAACTATCTGTGCTTCAATTAATTTTGTGTTTTCCTTGGCAATAATACTGATAAAATTACCTTTAATCTGTGTATGTTTACTCTTTTCAAAGCTCCACGTGCATACTACATTATTTCATATGGTTCTCATAAACAAAAAATATCCTTAAGTTCTATAATGCTGGTGTGGTCATTTTTATTTTACAGATTTAGGTGCTAATTCTT